>KI966418.1:162529-192419 GCA_000525045.1 Drechslerella stenobrocha 248 | reverse complement strand
GCTGGTGGAGGCTCCAGTGGTTGACCCGGCAGCCGTCGTCGAGTCGACGGTAGTCGTCTCCACGTCACCAGTAGTGCTAACATGCACAACCGTCTTGCTGGTAGTGGTGGTGAATCCACCAGTGGTAGAGCCGCCGGCCGTCGATGTCGCGACTTTGATAGTGCTGCCGTGGCCGGAGGAGCTACTGCAATTAGAAGAGCTGCTTGGCTGACCATAGCCGCTGGAGCTGGCATCACCATAGGCGCCGTGGCCTTGAGCGCTCGAGCCCGGGGAACCGCTTGGGCTATAGGCAGCATCATCGTAGTGGCCTGAGCCGTAGCCCGCTGAGGTAGCGAGCAGTCGTCGGAGCCGCTGGCGAACCCATTTGCCCATAATAGCCGGGAAGCGAAGTGGGATTGGCGTCATACTCATGTCCACCGGCAGGCTGCGTGGGATACGCACCAACTGCACCGGCGCCAGTCTTCGTGCACACGATCACGTAGCTTGTGATGACGACAGTGGTTGAATACTTTGGTGTGGGGAGACAGGCGCACGCGGAGCTGACTCTGCTCGCGGGATATGAAGCCGCCAGCCAGGTCGGGTATTCTACATCGGCGTACCCGGCATCGCGGCGTCGCAGCTCTTCTTCGTACGAGTCCATGTATCCGGTGCTGCCATCGTCGCGCTTGTAGTAGATTGTTGTCGCAGCGGGGCTGCTTGTTGCGGAGGTAGCGCTGGTGGACACGGAAACGAAGGTTGTGGAAGTGGAGCTGACAAAGGCGCCACAGAAGTGGATGGCCTCGGCGACATTCTTGGTGGCTATCATCGCCCGCAGGACATTGTCTCTTTTGCAGACCTCTGTCGACACCGCTGGGGAGGCGTGACGCTGGCCCGAGTGAAGCGGCGAGGCGGCCGCCAGCCCTGCGAGGAGGGTGAAGGGAAGGAAGGAAGTGCTCCACCGCATGGTGTATGTACTATATGGATCTAGAAATTAAGAATGATGGGTATCAACAGATGGACACGGCCGTAAAGAGTGCTGCCGGTGTCCTGCGCAAACGCGATGCGAGAAGAAAGATAGGTATAATGAGCGTGATGGTAATGATCGTGGGGCAGTCCGAGATGGAAACTGCGTTGTTTTTTGTTGTAGAATCTATGTGCAACCGTCCATTTGCTGTCGTCGTCTCCTGAATCGAAATGCAACGAAGCCAAAAGTCCACACCAGCAAAAAGAGCGACGACGAAGAAACGAGTGACTACAAAGGAGTGACGGTGAAGGACGACGGTGTCGCTGGAAACCTTCCTACGGGTAATTGAGCCTGGGGACTTTCAGGGGAATTATATATATTCCTCACTATAATACAATCATATCTCCTATAGGCTCGTGCAGGCATGCCTCAAGCACTCGGCTCGGAACCCGGAACAAGGTGGCGGCCTGTGCGGTTCCAAGCCAAACAATCAATCACTTGTGTCACAGCCTTCAAAGGTGGTACTTCGTGCCTGGCGCTCACGATGGATGGCTACTCGTTACGTCAAGGGGCTGCTGCAGGGTCGCATCGGTTTGCAGAGCACCCCATGCCGTAGAAGAAAACACGACTCATGCGCCGTCATCCGATCCTCCGCCGCCTTCGCTGTCACCTCAGGCAATTCTCGTGCCGTGGCGTCTCCTCAATGCGACATTAGATTCCCATCGCTCGCTCTCGCCGGGAAAAAAGTTGCCGATCTTGTGTGCTCTATCTCTCAACTTTTGGGCAACTTTCGCGATATTAGCGCTGAACCCCTGCCAGCTGGAACACCCCGGCTGTGTTCTTCGTCTACTTCATAGTACAACGGCTCGAGTAATCTCAATACCGAGGGCTGGGCTTCCTCTTCGTGCGACCCAGGAAACCCATTCCAAACCTTCCATCTCCTCAATTGGAAGCACCCTGACAAGGCGCGACTGTTCTTAGTGCAGGAAATTGTAGTCTGGGCGCTAGTATCCACAGTTGTCCAGGCCGCGAGTATATCGGACATCTGCATGCTCTTGGCTCTCCCCAAGAGCAAGAAAACATTGCATTGTCGCTTAGTTGTTATGAACACTGCCTCGCACCGTCACAGGCCGCCGCAATTTGCGGCCGACAGCTGTCTGGCGCCCGTCACAATTTAAACCGGACGTCGCATCTTGCACTAGCAGGACCGTCGGTGGTACTTTGTACCATGGCGCATCCCTATCCACCGCCTCTCACTGACCAGCGTCACACAAAGGAGTCGCGACTTGCGCGCCCGTTTAACGGGTCGACCGGGAGGCTAATCCCTATCTAGCCCAACGCCACCGGCACCCTACGACCCGAGACGATGCTAGTCTCGGGGACGAAACAGGGACGTCCTCCACGAAATGTCAAGGCTGAACCGGCCGTCACGATGGGGGTCTCCGTTCAGCTTTGACGATCTTTCACCAGAACTTCTTCCACAATCTCCACGGACATGAGTCGCCGGGGCTTGCAATGATACGTTGTCGCAGTGAAGCGCAGCTTATAGGGGTTCAGCCTCAAGACAGGATTGAAGATAAGCAAGTGCGAACAACTGCTGGTGTTGGTGTGAAGTGGGTCCGCCACGTGCAACAGGTTTGTTCCCCTTGCAGGCCACCAGCGAATCCAGTTCAACCGGACGCCACGAAATTAATGACCTGCTTGCATATCTGGGAAATTTGAAGTGATTGCACTGAATACGAGTCCCCCACCATGCCGCCCGTCCCTAAATTGTATCAGAAAGGAGGTGGGGGCCTCTTCACAGATGGATCAATGTGCATTTGCATTTGATTGATACCAGCACAATTGCATGAAGTACAGGTATTTGGCTGGTTAAAGCCGAAAGCCAGCTCTGGTCTGACAAAATCGTGAAACAAAAATCAACCGCCAAAAATAACAATAATAATATTGTGGCCAGGAACCCAATCCCACTCATGCATGCAATAATACCATGGAGATAGCACAAAAAAATGTTTCACAGATCAATTAGACTCTCTTCCACAGCTGGTGCTTGTTGCTGCTGAGGTATTATCGGCTTCTGCATCGCTGGTTGGTAGTATTGCTGCGGTGTTTGCTGCTGCTGCTGCTGCTGCTGCTGCTGCTGTGGCTGCTGCTGTGGCTGCACTGGGTATTGTCTATAAAAGTCCGCTGGCGCTTGTTCCTGCGTCGTCGACTGATGCGGTTGGGCTTGTAGTTGTGGCTGTGGATCTTGATTGTGGGTTTGCCACTGTGCTGCGGGCTGCGGGTTCGTAGGTTGAGGGGGATACGGTGTCGCTGTTGCTGACTCGTGGGGGGCCTGCGGCGATAGTGGTGCTTGAGTCTGGGGCTGTTGCGATTGTTGCGGCTGTTGCGAATTGGGTGGATATGGCCAATAAGGCTGTTGGGTAGCCTGGTCTTGCGATGGGTAGGGTGACTGCAGCTGCTGTTGCTGTTGTTGTTGCTGTGGAGGATATTGGTGATTATATTGTTCTTGAGGAGGATACGATGGTGTCGATTGGGATGGAGGTTCGGAATGGCCCGTTTGCTGTTGCGGGATCTGTGGATGTTGGGAAGGGGTGGAGTATTCGGTTCTGGGAGTTTGGGCTGGTGCGCTAGGAGGCATTGACGGATAAGCTGAAGGGGGATATTCCGACTGTGGAGTTTGCGCAGGAGCTTGTCTCTCAAGTTGCGGTTGAGCTGCAGGGGCGGATTGGCCGTTGATATTGCCTTGGTGTGGGGGCGGATATGTGCTCTGTGGTTGCGAAGGCGGCGGCGAACCCAATGTGGGATATGCGCCTGCTCTTTGCTGTGGCGGTTGTGAGGGCATTGTGGGATACATGTTATATTTATGTGATTCATGAGCGATCGTGGATGTTGGCTGTGGAGGCTGCGTATACTGTGCTTGGGGAGTCTGCTGGTATTGTGATTGTCTCTGGGTCGGTGGGTATTGATAGGTGGACTGCGGCCGGCTGTACGGGGTTTCGGCCTGCGCAGGCGGGGTCGAGTACTGGGCACCATAGTAGCTCTCGGCATTTTGGGGGATAGTGGCGTACGACGGGCGTGCGGCATACGATGCTCCCCCAAGGCCGTGGCGAGAGTAGGTATAGGATAGCCGGTCTTCAAGCATCTTATCATAATACCGTACCACCGTCGCCAATTTCGCATGTAAATCACATAGCGCCTCTATACCTAAGGTTTTAGTAGAGCTTCTTCAATGAGCGCGGTGAACGGAAAATGCCCCTTACCATATTTGCTCATGGTTTCACCAAATGTCCTCGCTAGTTTTGGTCTCAGTTTACCAATGCTCTCGTACAGCTCTTGGATCGCAGGTTCTCGAAGAATCGTTCCGGGGGGCTGGCTCTGCAGCTTATGGACCAATGTGGCAAACAGGCTGATGCTTTCGGCTTCTGTCGGCGCCAACTCATAGTCTGGCCGAGTTGCACTGGCAGCTGCCGGCTGAGCGCTCGCTGCGGCTGCGGGATTATTCCAAGCTGACTTTTTCTTTTGTTCCTCCATATCGGCTAGCGAGGCGGCAATAGCGGCTTTGAGTTCATCGTCTTCTTCCTCCTCCGTTGGCTGTTTCGCTTGGGGTACAGACACCTTTGTGGGCTCGTTGATGACCCTTAGCTGATTTTGTGAGACATAGCCAGACGTCCCTTTCCCTCCCCGAGCCTCTTCCTCCGACATTTTGAGAGCCATTCTAAGGTCCGCGTCAAAGCTAGTATCGTCTTTGACCCTCGCATTCCTCGGTTGCATGTAGTTCGGTGGGGAGAAAGTGCGAGATGGGGCCGGGAGGGTCGGCTTGGTAGATTCTTTCCGCTGCGTCAATCGATTGTAACAACCGTCGCAAACTCGGACAGCTTGAGGAATTCCGATGTGTACGAGGGGAAGAGTTTTGGAGGAGCAGGTTCCGCAAAAGACATTTCCACAGTTTCGACAATGATGCTTGCGGTTCAGCATCGTAAACGCGTTCCGGCATCCCAGGCAGACATCCGAATCAGCCCACTCCGGCGGCTATAATCAGATCGTAGTATTAGCACAAGCTGCCAAAGGAGTACTTTTAACAGATGTTGAAGTATCATACCGCGGAGGAGTCCACGAAGGCCTTGGAGATTTGTGGTGGCGGTGGCGGGAACTGATAGCCGTCTTGCTTAAGTAGGCGGTAAGTTTCACAGACGTGAGTTAGCTGTGGCTGTCCCTCGAAAGCGATGGCCCAGGCTTGTATGAGCTCCAGTATTTTGGCCTTGACGTTCAGGTTGATCGACTGTTGCGGTAAGTTCGCGAGGGAAACTAGGTTGTCGATGAACTCTCGGGAGGCGATCTCTAGTAGGAAGTGGTTTCCTCCGTTTTTAACGCAGGCGTCGGTGAGCTACCAGCGGGGCAGAAGTTAGCACAAGGGGAGGGCATAGATGGGTACGGCGAGACGGGATAAAGGTTATACCTGCAGAGCGGCGAGTTGGACGTTGGGATTCCCGTTTCCTATCCTCCGCTTGAGGGATCGCATGGCTTCCTTGGGGGCGACCTGTTTACTACGGATCAGATCACAGATCTCGAGGTTCGCCGCCATATCTTCGCTGGAAAACGGCGTTAGCAGGGGCGTTACGGTATGAAGGAGAAGGTAGAGACCTTACAGAGCAGATGATGTGGCCTTCTCGACCTGCTCGTCGAAGGCAGTCGTGCCTGAACCGAACCAGCTGGCCATGGTGGGCGATGATGTAACGGCGGTGAAGAGACCGGGGGTATCGCCAGGAAGCTATGCGGGACGGGAACAAAGCGCGCGGGTGCAGAGAAGAATCCAGAGCAGAAGCGAGCCTCACAGCACGATTAGGACCATGAAGATAAGAATAGAGAGGTTGAGGCTCGCGATAGACAGGAGGAAGCTGAGATGGTGGTGGGTTGGGAATGTGGCGAGGTTGGCGGACGGGCAGGCAGCGGTGCCCGGGGGAGGTTTAGGAATGCCGAGCATGATGAGCTAAGCAGGGCCGCCTGCAACGTCAACGTCCACAACCGCACCTGTTGGAGGTACGTAATGGCGCGCGCGTCGAGGTTACGGAATAGTGGATGGCCTTACGAAGTATGCAGTATTTGCTCCGGTGCAGCGCTTCACTGAGCGAGGGTGTATTCGTACTCTTGGTATGTGCTGAGATGCGGTCTCTGCTGCCCGGTGACCCGGGTGAGAGCCCCGGTGACCACCAGTTCCCCGGGGAAGCCCCCGGGGAATGTCAGCCGACGAGGTCATCACCCAAACGCGTAAGACGACGATGTCTGGCCGTCCACCTCGACCGGATTACTAATACGTATATACATAGCAGTACCTGTTTAGTACGTAGGTAGTATATAGGCTAGCTACCTAACCTAGGTATGTATTATAGACGACATGCCATCTGGTAATCCGGCGTGAGAACCGGGCAGTCAGCGGGTAATTGTAATGCACCTCGTAATATAAGCAGACGGGCACAGGTCCGGGCCTTCGTCTGATGTGGTCAACCACTGGCGGCCAACAACCTCACCTCACTTTGCCTCGCTCCACCTCTTCGGCTTGGTGACACCCTCATCTCCAACCTCAGCTCTGACCCCGAATCCGACTTCGGCCTACGATACGCCCTTGCGCCTGCCAGATGCCCTCGCCTCGATGAAAGATCCGCCGCTGTCTCCTCCCTGAGAGCCATCTCGCCTTGCATCTCATCTCACATGCCTGTCCTGTCCGACCAAGCAAGCAACTAGGACACCTGCTTCACAACTCGGACACCTTCCCGATCCCGTGGTCTCAACCACCACCATTCGGCCTATTCTCCCCTCATACGAGCTATATACCTCTTGGACCACCGCCCACCGACCCGCCTCAGGAGACAGCCTCTCTTTCACTAGCTATACGCTCATGCTCCACTAATTAGTACCCACGCTGTCGCTCCGGTTGTCAAATCAGGCCCTTCCCCGACCGTCGTCTTCGCTCGGCCAGGCAGTGCAGTCATGCCTGCCGTAGTGCCATCGCTCACCCCCACCGTCAATCACTCAAGTCCTAGGCCACTTGGGGCCTCGGTCCAAGCGATGGATGTCGACCTTCCGCCCGCCTCGGGGGGGCAGAAGAGAACCCTCAAGCATATCGATGAGCTGAAGGCGAAAATCGATGCCGACAAGCCCCGGCAGAGTCTCTCGGTACTCCCACCTTTGACAACTTTCCTACGGTATACGGCATACCAACAGCTCCTATGGCACATCTGCTTACATTTTCCGCTGCTAGATCAATGCGCTGATGATGCTGGCGTCTCGACGATTCAAGTCCGCCTTGATGAACATTGAGTTTAACCGCATAGACCTTGCATACGTTGATTTCAACATCGCCCTCGACACCCTTATCAATGCCATCCCTAGACACCGCGAATACCCCACCTGGCTCACCCGTCCGAATGCCCCGCCCTCTGAATTTAAGAAGCTGCGCGCGGTTAGTGCTGAATCTGCTTTGTCAGATGGAGCTATCGCTAAATTTTATACCTTTGCAGGACATGGTCAAACACATGGATCGAATGGAGGAGATCAAAAGAATCATTATCGCCGACAACCTTGAGAACGGAACGCAGCCGCCTTCTATTGATTCTCAGCCTACAGCTAAAAGCCCCCCATCCGCTCCCCACGAGGGACAAAAGGCAGAAGCGAAGGACACCTCCCCACCTATAGAAATCAAACAGCCACCACCTCGCCCAGCAAAGCCGAAGGACCTTCAAAATTACCACCCTGGCAGTATGTTCCCCGTTGTAAATAGCGCGAAGGAGAAGTGCTAAAGCCTCTTCGGATAGGTGCGCGGACCTCAACCGATAGGCCGCCGTCACGTGGCTACGCCAACGATGACACACAGGACCCGAAACCCAGCCAAACGGACCTACTGAAAGAACGGTTTGAGAAGCTAATGCTTCCCACCAACCCACCAAATAGCGCCAATCGAGCAAGCACGGACCAAGCTAGCTTGCGCCGCCGCCTTTTGAAGCCTGCCTTGTCGACAGACATCACACCGCTGCCCAGGCCCCCCGAACCAACCTATTCCCCCATCCGCCAATACCCAGAAAACGGCACCTTTTTACCTGGCGAATCGCAGCCCCGTCCGTTAATTAGAACCTCATCAAGCACATCCCTCGATAACTACCGACCTAGTAGCCATGCACCTGCTCCTCCTCAACCCTCCAAGCCGTCTACTGGTGATATTACAATATCTGCAGAACGGCTCTCCGAGTACTTATTCAACACTCCGGACCTGTCGGTGTTGGTAATTGATGTCCGAGAGCGTTCTGAGTTTGACCAAGGGCATATTTTTGCGCGGGACATTATATGCATTGAGCCAACTGCACTGCGTGACAAGTACGAACCCTAGCTTTACATTACTGATCTCAGGTCTCTAACCCCAACTACTTTATACAGCATGTCAGCAGAGCAGCTGGAAGACGCCTTGTCTCTATCACCCGATAGAGAGCACAGCATGTTCAATGGGCGGCACGTGTACGACTATGTCGTTTATTATGATCAGTCAACATATGCCTTGAATACATATCAAAGAGGCACAGATAAACAAGCACAGAGGGCGCTCAAGGTCCTTGTCCAGGCCATATACGATTTAGCATATGACAAACAGCTCAGGAATTTACCAAAGCTACTTGTGGGCGGCTTGGATGCTTGGATCGAATACAATGGCGCAGCGTCGCTCGTTCAAACCGCGTCTCAAAAAGTTGGGGGGCTTTCTAGAAACGGTGCAAAAACAACTGCCACATCTCTGTCTACAATAGCAGCACGAAGGAAAGAACGGGCAAGGGCGGCACTACCGGGCCAAGTTCTACCAGATGCAGAAAGATCAGAGCATCTCACTTCCGCTCACCCGATCAATCAGGAAGAAGAAGCCCAATGGATTGCAAGATTGAAACGAGAAAAGTACGCACATTAGCGCCATCATATATCTCGATATCATAGGCTAATCGCTTTGTCTAGCACATCTTTGACTATCAAAAACCCTCTAACGATAGAATCCAGCAACACGAAGTCCCGGAATCGAGCTGCGTCTCTTGTCACGCTTGATTTTGAACGATCTCCTGATATTGAAGAATTTGTGAGCTCGTCTGTTCCCTTATAGAAGCGCATATACTGACAGAGAATAGTTTCAACGATTCCCGGCCGTTGTTCAGGAATATGCTGAAGTGCCACCAATGCCCGCCCGAGGGCCACCTTCACCTCCAGTTGAAGGGAGCTTGCAGCAAGGTGCTGCTTACCCAGTGCTTCCTGTACTTGGTAGCATACAAAGAACTGCGGTTTCTCCTGCACCCAGTATCCATCCTGAGGAACAAGAACAATTGCCACACCATATGGAACCGCCAGTTCGCACACCACCACCAGTTCCTCCTCCGGTCCCTACAAAAGAACCCACCGAGACGACGCTGACACGCCGGAACACGATTATAGATCACATGTTTCACGGATTTACTGACGTCCAAAATCCGCAGTTCCACCCAATTGCTCCCCCGTCTCCCCTGCGGCCACCCCCAGCCGTGCCTAAGAAGAGCTACAGCGGGGTGTCGGAACACCATCAACCACAAGCTCCTGTCCTCGACCCCGTCACATCTCCATTTATTGCCACTGTTGCACCATCAGGATTCGGTACGACAGGCCTCAAGAATCTCGGTAATACCTGTTACATGAACTCAATCATTCAATGCATGTCGGGAACCGTCCCACTTGCGCGGTATTTTCTGAGCGGGTCATACCGTGCACACGTCAATCGGGAAAACCGGCTTGGCTCGCGTGGCATCTTTGCAGAGGCGTTTGCAAACCTCAACCGTAATCTGTGGGAGGAAACATACTCCTTTGTGTCTCCTGTTACAATCAAGGACATTTCTGGGCGACTCAACTCGCAGTTTCGCGGGCGTGACCAGCAAGATGCCCAAGAGTACCTAGAGTTCTTCTTGGACTATCTCCATGAAGACATGAACGCCAGTGCTGGAAAGTCAAAGCTGAGGGATCTCACAGAGGACGAAGAGCGTTACCGCGAAAAATTGCCGATCCAGCTCGCTTCTTACTACGAGTGGGGGCGCTACACACATACTAACCTTAGCATGATTGTTAAATGGTTTCAGGGCCAATTCCGCAGTCAGCTCAAGTGCTTAAAGTGTGGTCATACTAGCACGACTTACAGCCCGTTCATGTACCTCTCTCTGCCGATCCCAGCGAGTGCCAAAGGCAGCAGTGGCACCTGTACGCTGAAGGACTGCATGGACGAATTTACTAAGCAGGAGATCTTGGACGGCGACGATGCGTGGCATTGTCCGATCTGCAAGAAACCACGGCGGGCCAGCAAGCAGCTGAGCATCAGCCGGATGCCGATAGTGCTCATCATTCACCTAAAGCGGTTCAGCAGTCACGGAATGTGGCGAGATAAAGTCAACACTATGGTGAACTTTTCAAAATCCGTGGATCTGACACAATATGTGCCGCCGCCGCTAGACCCGGGGCAGGTACCTGGGGGCAAGGCGCTGCCGGTGACGATTGAGACGACGCCGCCGTTCCATTACAGCCTCTACGCTATCACAAACCATTATGGGAGCCTGACGAGTGGGCACTACACTGCCTTTGTAAGAGTGTCTGGTGGGAGCGGCGGCGGCGGCGGCCAGGTTGGTGCCGGGAGTGTGTGGCATAGATTCGATGATACCAAGGCGACCAAGATGGAGAGCGACGACGTTGTAGTGAGTATTCATTCTACTGCTTCGTTGGTTTTGACAACAGACTAACATTTGGACTAGAATCGAAATGCGTATATTTTGTTTTGGGTCCGGAATGGCGTTATGTAAAAGTACTAAGTAGCGGGGGTTTTGTCCTTATCACTCTGACCTTGATATTTTATTCTCCCCTTGCCGTTTCCCAAATGGCAAATAATCTCTGCAGTTTTCCCTGCGGCTGTCCTAATTCATTATACTCCAATCGAAGCATGCATCCTGCCACTGGAGACATAAAGAGTATGTTGAAATGCATTTTGTCAGCGAGATTTCCAGTAAATACTTTGCATACGTACTGTCACCCTTAGGGCCCTCCGTTAGCATTTTCTCTTGCAGTTTGCAATCATTTGGAAGCCCCATTTTTAGGATTTGGCAGACCTAGAGTTACGGCCTTTCGCCATCATTAGTCTTGTGGTTTGCGTTTTGAACGAGGTACACGTACCTCTCAATAAGTAGTCGTTCAGCGGCTATTCTTTAGGAGCACCCACACGTCTAATACACAATTTGTGCGTACAGCGTAGCTTCGAATCCCACCGATAAGTAGGGCTAGTGGCAAACCTGTCCACATATAGCATAAATTATTTGATCTGTATCGATATCTTGAGTTTATGCGTATGCACGTGTCAACGCCTTGATCTTGCGCTGGATCTTAGTTCGATGAGACGTGGTCTCAGCA
Source organism: Drechslerella stenobrocha 248 (assembly GCA_000525045.1). NCBI lineage: Eukaryota > Fungi > Ascomycota > Orbiliomycetes > Orbiliales > Orbiliaceae > Drechslerella > Drechslerella stenobrocha. The sequence goes on along the minus strand of KI966418.1, from coordinate 181,036 downwards.
ATTATATCTAAACTCCGTGATATTATATTGTAGATTTCACTTTATGATGCTAGACTGCCGGTGGAATAATCCTCTTTTATCACTATACAAATGGACATTCGTTTCTCGACAGCTCTATTCAACCTCATGGACTAATTACATCATTAAACGTTTAATAAACCCCAATCTGGCAACTCGCCTGGGCCAAGCCGCCGCTTGCATGTCTGTCCTTAAAAATATTTGGAATCCAGAAAATTATGCCATATCAGCAGGAACATGCAAGCAATATCAACAGAAAGTATTAACTTCTACAGCAGGAGCCCTTATTTGCCGGCAGACTGGAGCTCGCCGACAGAGTCAACTTCCTGGGGCTTGATTCCCACGACCTCGGATGCAAGCTTCTTGTCCTGGCTGTCGTCTTTCATGAATGCTACGAGTCCAGGAGAGTTAGAAACTTGCCTATGTGAGCGAATATTGGGGCAAGATACTTACGGAACGCCAGAACCTCCTTAATGCTGTAATGGTCCGTCAAGAACATCACCATTCGATCAATGCCCATACCCCAGCCGCCGGTCGGCGGTAAGCCATATTCCAAGCTCGTGCAGAAATTCTCGTCAATGAGCTGAGCTTCGTCGTCTCCCTGGGCCTTCTGGCTCGCTTGTTCCTCGAAACGCAGCCGCTGATCGAACGGATCATTCAACTCTGTGTACGCATTTACAATCTCCTTCTTGCACACGAATGCCTCGAACCGCTCACACAAGCCCGACTGGGAGCGGTGGTACTTGGCAAGTGGGGACATCATTTGAGGATGGCCTGTGATAAAGGTTGGCGAGATACACGTCTCCTCGATGAACTCTCCGACCAGCTTGTCCAGCATACGCGCATTGGTCAGTGGTGGCGTGCACTCGATCTTCATCTCCTTCAATATGTTGCGTAGGAACTCGTTGGTTTCCATCGTGTGCAGCTGGTCTCCGGGAGGGAACTTCTTCCCTGTCGCCTTCTCCAACTCTGGCATCATCTCCACCCTGCGCCACGGCCTTTCCCAGTTTACTTCGTAGATTTCGCCGCTTTGTGTGTGGAACTTGGTCTTGTATCCGCCGGTGATGTGCTTGACAAGACTGGAGACAAGCTCTTCAGTTACATCCATGACATCAAAGACATCAGCATACGCCCAGTAGAATTCGCAAGTTGTGAACTCGGGGTTATGCGTCAAGTCAATGCCCTCATTTCGGAACTGCCGCCCGATTTCGTAGACTCGCTCGAGACCGCCAACAACGAGCATCTTGAGGTACAGCTCAGGAGCGACTCGCATAAACAAGTTCATGTTGAGGTCGTTATGGTGTGTGATGAATGGCTTGGCTGTGGCACCGCCCGCGATGGCGTTCATCATGGGGGTCTCAACTTCGACAAAGTCCCGCTCGTCGAAGAATCTGCGAATGAATGATACCATCTTGGAGCGTGTGATGAAAGTCTCCCGTGTGCGCTGGTTCATGATGAGGTCGAGGTAACGCTGGCGGTATCGGGTTTCTTGGTCCTTGAGACCAAAATGCTCGGTGGGGAGCATGTGCAGCGAGGGAGAGAGGAGGGTGATCTCGCGGACGAAGATGGAGAGTTCGCCGGCTGAAGCAGCATCCTTGGCGCCCTTGGGGTTAGTGTGGCCGGGGAAACCGACGATTCCCACGATATCACCACGGCGGAGATGTTCATGCTGGGCGGCGAATTCAGCACCAGTAGAGTTGGAGAGGTTAGCAACTGCTTGGACGCGGTGCCCGTTGCAGCGGATCTCATAGAATCGGAGCTTGTCGCCGAAGGAGCGGTAGGCGTAGATTCTACCAGCGATTGACACTTCAACGTCGGAGCGTTCCTCCCCAGGCTTGAGGTCCTTGTTGGCCGCGAGGAAGTCCGGGACGTTGTCCTTGGCGTGGAACTTGTGAGGATAGGGGTTTGGGTTCTTGGTTGCGCGCAGATTGTTGATTGTGCGAGAGCGTAATTCAAAGTATTGCTTTGAAGAGCTGCTGTCAGAATGTTCTCGGGACAAGAGAAGGTGTAAATGGAAAGATGTAATACATTTGGTGTCAACTCTGCCTCCTCTGCACTCTTGTCTACCAGTCCAGCCTTCTTCTTGGAGCCCTCGGGGGCAGCAGTAGTCTGCTTCTCTGATTCCTATCACACGACGTTCGTATCAGTATGGCTCTGAAAACCTCTGGCAATTGAAACCGCAGTACCTTCTTGCGCTTGGCTTCCTCCTTCTCTCTCAGCTTCGTTCGCTTCTTGAGTTCGGACTTGGACACCCGCTCGCCGGTGACAGGGTCGAGGTGGAGGTTAGCGACGCCCTCGGTTGGCGGGGCAGAGCCCGAAGGCGGGGCAGCACTAGACGAGCTTGCGTCTGCCATGGCGATGTGGTTTCAATCGGTAAGGTTCTGGAGCCAGAGAAGGGAAACAGGTTAGCAGATGGGCTCCAAAAGCAGGAGATGGGAGGCGGCGGTACCTTTATATGCGTGCGGTGAGTCAATGCAGTGGGAGTTGATCAGTTAGAAAAATTGGCGGGGCAGCATTGATGGATGTCTATTTTTACTTTTCTGGCTACAACGGCCACAGTGTGTTGCGCCAGTCATGCACCTTGGCTAACCAGAACGACAAACGGAAACCCTGCCACGGCGCCCCGACAAGAATCAAAACCAATGCGACAAAGACGACAAAGTTGAAGAGGATGCTGAAGGCGATGGCGGCTTTGGCAACGTCCGCGACGCTGATACGGCGATGCCGCTGTTCGTACTGGCTGTCCTGTCGTGCGTCCAGGTAGGTGACCGCGGCGTCCTTCTCCACATCCGCCATTGCATTGCACGACGCTAGATTTAAAGCCGGTCCGTTCTATCGCGGGGAAACAACGGGCACGCAGGATCGATCGCATGGAAGAGGAGCCGCAACTTGATATAAGAACTTTCCCAGCACGTCCAGTCTTCTTACCGGTCCCAGACGCCCAGCCCCCATTTCTGCCTCAGCTCGGATAGCGGATGTGGTTCACATTCTGGCCTGCTGCTTGCGCTTGGCGATCATATTGCTCTCATATTATATGCAAGCACGAGCAATTTACATGGGCTTTTCTTTGGGCCTTTGAGAAAGTGCGAGGGCGTACGAGACGCAACATGACTTGTCTTTTCATAGGGCGACATCACAGCCTTCCGCAGGATATTTCCTCAAAGTGCAATATTGCTCAGGACGCGCGGCCAGTTAGGCGTTGAAAGTTGTGCCAACCACTGATGTACAAATGCATTCGTCTACTTGCCAAATCCATGGATGCGGTAAACGGTATTCAGCCTGCCAAATTCGACATCGTGCATGAGACCGTCCAGCAGACTACAACCAAGGCACGAGTTTGGTTCGGATTCGGCGGTTTTGGCGCAATCCCTTCGTCATCCCAAAATTCCAGCCTTGGCCATAGCGAACTTACCCGCCAATCGGATACCAATTCTGCCGAGGTGGTTCTTGGCAACGTGGAGGATACAGGATCCGTTCGCAGCCAGGTTCGCGATCGCTCTGCACTGTAATATTGACAAGCCTACTTGCCCACATGGTGGTCAGGTTGGAATATATTTGCAGCGCTAAATATACAAACGAGATGTGGGGCTAAAATTCGCTAGTTCAGGTTTCGATATTGTATTTTTCCTTTCTCTTGCAAAACAATTGGTTTGTATAGCGACGAATCCAGCGAATGCATATGCACATGCGTCTTTCTAGATCTGGCACACTTTCCATTGGAATTCGGCAACGATATAATAAATATATAAGCTTTAGTTGGATATATGGTTCCGACAAACATTCGGGGCTGACCTTGCAAAGTACTTGTAAAACTGACAATTGGCCAAGGGTTTGAGGAATTCTTGAGCCCTAGCTTGAAGTCGCCTACACAAACGCAGTCAAGGAATTCTCGCCTTTTTAAAACGTCTGGGTGTAGCTGCGGGTTGCGAGCCGTGTATTTCACCTGAGCACCCCCCTTGTATGTGAAACAGCTAACGATATACATATATATGTTATTCTCCGGGTTCGTCCCATAGTCAGTTAAATCCGCATTTCATATTGCAGGTACTCAATGTTGCATTGAATTTACATATTTTCCGTAAATGGACCAAGGCTGGGCTGTTTGTGGTCACATGTCAACATTTCATGGTCTAATTCCAAATATAATAAGTAACTTCAGTGTGCACGTGTTTATTAGCGAAAATATTGGTGTCGCTGATATCGATGCCAGTTGATAATACAAGGTCAAAGTGCATTGATATTGATATTGTATTTGTGGTTTTATAAATCGCTGTCAGCCACTCATACAAAGAGGTTAAGCTTGAAATCGGGCCGCTGGGGCTCAAGGTGCCGCTAGCCTACATTTAGAGTATGTATATTGTCCGTTTACTTTTTGAGTACGCCTGACAAGCTGGAGGTTTTGAGAAAGAGGCCCCGTAATTATATCAGATTCGAAGCATGGACTTCTGTTGACTGGTGCGGGTGCCTTTCATTGGTGCTTGAAGTAATCAATTGTCACCTGTGAGTTGCTTGAAACTCTCAATCAGTGTAGCGTATCTATGACCGGCTGTCGCGATGGCCATTGCGTGCATGTTTTATTATAACGTGATTGATATTAGAGTGCATACTCCTTGATGCCTGATAGAGTGGTATAATCGTGCCCCAGCACCAATAGATATAGGAGATGGGGACGATAGCAGCACGTCAGCCCCCCTTGGTTGAGGTGACCAAGTTGGACCATGCTGGTAGCGGATTTACTGGTTGGTAGCGTGAGGTTACACATGGAAGCTGATACTGAAGAGAAAGGGAGTAGAAGATTGAAATTTCAGGTGGTTTCTAGCTGAGGTGGTTATTTTTCCCTGGAGGGTAAGTTAACACTTGAGCGTGCCTTGTTAGCTTTTGGGGTATTTTAAAGTTATAGTGTAGGTATATCAGCTATATTTATATTTGCTGAGTGCTCTGCTAGCTGCAGCGCTGGCTAACGCTGGGCTATAGGGTTCAAGCTGTCATGTGCGCTTGGAGCTATTGGCGTGGTCATGCTACCGAAGCTGATGAAAGCTCCTACGGCCTTAGCACCCATGACAGAAGCATTAGCTATAGACTTATATCTAACTACTTGTGTTACAGTTGTCTAAATCTCTAGAACTGTTCCAATAGCTACACCCCTTTCATTACGAGTGTGGGCGCTGGCCTTACACTACATACACCTTGAGCAGTTTGGACAATAATGATAGGCCAAACAATACATAGAACAGATACATGCCATACGCATTATTTCTAGTGAACTGCATATCTGTACCTCTATCAGTAATAAATGTTGGGTGTCATGCCCATCGGCCATCGATAGCTGTAGTATACATCCTCGAGCAAGCCGACGGCTGCGGATAAGTACAATTGTGACATCCCAGCCAACCCCGATATACTAGTCTCTGCATTATATAGTACAATTCTTCAGCTGGATACAACCTAGGTTCGTATTGAAGCCGACTGGTTTTAAGAGTGTCATGGTACTGCCGCTTCGCCCTTTAAATTTTGTGTCGGATGTCTGCTAGACGCGGCTTTCCGTGTTGTGGTACCAAATCCAACAGCCTGAATCTTGGCACGGTTCGTTATCAGAATTTTTGCCGTCCAAAATAATTTCAAGTTACCGCCCATCGAAAGTTCGACGCTCCACCCGTGCAACGCCACTCTACAACTACCGAAGCCGAAGCTTTACCACCGTCCGACCAGTCCCTAATCAAGCTCCCAGCTTCTATACTCGACAAAATGGATCATACTCGGGATCCGTGTCCGTGGGTCATCTTCAGCGACTTTGGTGGCGCATTTTCCATGGGTGTACGACCCCACCGCTCACTGTATCTATACGGTCCCGCAGGAGACTGACAGCTGCGAATATTAGGCAATCGGCGGTGCGGTATGGCACGGCGTGAAGGGCTTTCGAAACTCCCCTGTGGTGCGCACTGTCCCCTTTACCCCCATTCATCTACTATACCTTCGTTAACTCGCTGTTTGGCTTGCAAATAGGGCGAACGACGAATTGGAGCTATAACAGCAATCAAGGCCCGCGCACCTGTCCTCGGAGGAAACTTTGGCGTTTGGGGAGGTCTCTTTGGAACCTTTGACTGTGCGGTCAAGGGCATTCGCAAGAAGGAAGATCCATACAACGCCATCATTGCAGGGTTCTTCACAGGCGGTGCGCTGGCGGTTCGTGGGGGGTACAAGAGTGCGCGAAACTCTGCTATAGGTTGTGCGATATTGTTGGCCGTTATTGAGGGTGTTGGAATTGGTCTCGGTATGCTCGGGAACCTTCAGCTGCAAATTATGTCAAGTGCTACCAAGAGGATACGATTACTGATTTCCGGGCGAATTATAGGCCGCTTGCTTGCACCACCGCCGTTGCCGCAACAGATGCCGGCTTCGGAACAGGGATCTTTGGCCTAATCTTACCAATTCGATGGTACCCGTGGATCCTCGTTACTTTGGGTGGCCTTATTATCTCTGCGTCCTACGCTGGCTGAACAAATATCCTATCGCATAATTCGAGACGGCGACATGCTACTTTTTTTGGAGCGACCATCTAGAATCTGCGGCTATCAACATGCTTACACCAACCTCTCAAAGCTCCTCCTTCCGACCTTCTTGACATCCACAACATACACTGTACAAAAGTTCTCTGTGCCTCACTTTTCCCGAACTACTGGTTTTCAGCTGGCGTTTATGACCGAATCAACATGGCGATGATTCAATGCAATTCGGGGTGTTCATATTTACTTCGATTTTTTTGAATGCAGGCTGCTGGGGTTATTGCTCTTATATCCTGGGTGTGCAAGATGTGCCGGTGTGGATATGATCACGTCTCTACTCTTCTCATACACTTCGTCTCTGTGGTGATTATCTGAGTCCTTTCTCTTCCCTGTATACAGTTTTCTCTATATCCATAGATTTTTTGCAAATGTGAATGGGTCGAGAATTTGGTGTCAAGTTGTGTGGCCTGGAAGACAGACGCTTGAGGTAAGTCGTTCGTTACTGTCGTGCAACTTAAGCTTGTATACAAGTGTATGCACATCTAGCCCACCAACGCCGGGACGCCGATATCAATATAGTACATCCTTATATAAACCGCTAGCCCTGCCAAAAATTCAGATATATATTGTCACCTGCTACCTTTAACTGGCATTGTGAAACCCCGGTTCATGAAATCTGAGTCGGTGGCCTTCTTTTCACCACTGTTAGTACCGTTAGCACTGGTAAACAGGCTCTTCACGTTGTCGCTCATATTTATCTTCCGTTTCTTCGCCCTCTCGTGTGCATCGCCGAGCACTTTGGCGGCAATGTCGTCTGCGGCTGACTTGATAGTCTTTTGCTCTTTTGAATCTCCGCTTCTTCCCTTCTCTTTCCCAGAGCCCTCCCGGCTTTCCTTGGCTTCCTTTTGCTGGTCTCTGTCCTTGTTCTTCCGCTTTTTGCCGGATAGCTTCTTGAGCGAATGCGCCAACCCTGCTGCTGCGAGCCTCTCCCTCCGCTGCTTCAGCCTATCGATATCAGCATCTTCTGTAGGATTGATTTTGACTACCCCGTCATCCTTGTCGAACTTTTCTGAACACACAAGACATGCGTCCTCCTTGATCTCGCGTACAGCCGCCTCGGCGAACGCATGGCCGCACGGTACGAGGTATACCGCATGCGCACCGGGCCCCAGCTCCTTCTGTGTAATGGGGCATACCCATACTTCCTTCCGCCCGCTGGCGCTGCCGTTGCCGTTCATAATGCCGCCGTTGGGCACCTCAAAGGCATCCGCTGACGAACCCGCCGCGGAAGAGGACGTCTCGCCGTCTTTTCCGACTTCAAAGTTAACGTCAACGACATCTTTGAGCCCCTTCACGCCAGAGGACTTCATTACTCCTTCGCCGTCACCAAACTTGTCCGGCTCGATAAGCCATTCGATTACGGCGTCCTTGTTGAAGAGGCGGCCGAGGCTGTCGGACACAACAGGGCTTTTCAGAGGGCGTTTTGAGAGCGGACAAAAGGTCCAGTGGTAGGTAGAGTTTTGAGAGGATTGGGAGCGCAGCTCGGAGGTGGTCTTTCGGCGCGTGGGAGATTTGACGAGCTCGCGCCGGGTCGGGATACTGCGGTGGAGGAAACATGTAAGCAGGCGCTTGGATGTGGGATATTGGAAGTTCTTACCTGCCGCCGTCGTTACCCATGATGGCGGCCTTGTGGAGATGGGAGTGATATCGTGGTCCGCGATGTCTGCGACCGTGTGTTGGGAAAGTCGCGCCCGTTCGAGCGACGATGGGTGGCAATGCAGGTACGGACACCAGCCACAGGTCAGGTGCACTCGATGTCAAAAACGGATGCCGGCCGCCAACCTGGACTTCAATTCCATCTTCGGTCCCTCATTCCAGCATGGCAGCGGAGCGGGTGGTTGGAAAGTTTCTGCACCATCGGCGCATATTAAGCCTGCGAGATAGGTAATTGCCGCACTCCAACCATCCTACTACTATTATAAATATCCACGTACGGCTCTATCCGCGCACATATCTAGATATGGTGCTTGCGCTTGCGCTTGGCTTCCCGCTACCACGACGAGCAACATCTCTACGTTTGTGTAAGTCCGTTCTTACTGGCGTTGATACCCACACGCATCTTCACTCACCCTGGTCCATTTATGCGGTATAAGTACAGACCATTAACTTACAAGTCTAGTCCATTGAGTGTAGCCTGTCAGCTTCTACCCGCCCTATTAGCGCGGCATATTGCATTCTCGTCACCAAAGCGAGGCTTTTCGGCCAGCCCGAGAACTCCCAAAATGCAAGTGTATAACTCCGTTGCCTCGTACCGCGCCTGGCGAGCCTCCCTGTCAGCCGACTCTACGGTTGGCGTGGTGCCTACTATGGGCGCTTTGCACGCCGGTCACCTCTCGCTCGCCCGTGCGGCAGCCACAGCGAACACACACGTGGTTGTCACCATCTTTCTCAACCCGGCGCAGTTCGCACCGACGGAAGACCTAGCATCCTACCCAAAGACAATGGATCAGGATCTCGCGGCGCTCGAGGCCCTCAATGCCTCCTTGCCACCTTCCGCGTCCGGTCAGGTCACTACCGTTTTCGCGCCCACGGTAGCAGAAATGTACCCAGCAGGCATCCCCCTCGTCCGTAATGAGCAAGTCGGCACGTTCATCGAGGTTGTACCGTTGTCAGCAGCGCTGGAAGGGGGGACGCGGCCGCACTTCTTCCGCGGCGTGGCGACGGTGTGCACTAAGCTGTTCAATATCACGCGGCCGCACAACGTTTACTTTGGCCAAAAGGATGTGCAGCAGACGGTGATTTTGAAGCGGCTACTCCGCGACCTACACTTTGATATCACCATGACGGTTGTACCCACGGAGCGTGAGGCAGATGGGTTAGCTATGAGCTCGAGAAATGTATTCCTATCCGGGGAGAGGAGGAAAGCGGCGCCGGTGCTGTACAAGGCGCTGAGAGCAGCGGAGGATGTTTACAATGGCGGTGAGGGGAGGGCGAGTGTGATATTAGAAGCGGCGAGGCAGGTTCTGGAGAGGGAGGGTGCGGGGATGATGAAGCTAGACTATGTGAGTTTGAACGAGTCAGAGCTGTTGAGAGAGGTGGACACGGTGGAGAGGGGCAAAGGAGTGATACTGAGTGCGGCAATGTGGGTTCTCCCGACAGTGGAGGGAGAGGGGACAGTGCGCCTGATTGATAACTTGATCTTGGAGTAGCAGTCTATATGTTTTGCCCCCCGAGCTCGCGGGCCAGACATAGGCAGTTGTGTCGATATCTTTGTGGAGCATCTACAAGGCCCTTGAAAAGTTGTATTTGTAAAAAAGGACCCTGTTTGGTATCAATTTGGAAGGCATTGCGTCGGGTAACTACTCAAACACGTGTAGATATAAATATGACGCCGCGATAGGTAGAGCGTAGTACGGACGCGCATGCATGAAAGAAACACCATACCCACGCGACAACGTCTCAAACAACGTTCCAACATTTGCAACCGTGTGAAAACCTATGCATTTACGGCAATTTCACAGATCCGGAATATCGGCCCTGAGGCTCTGGGTCTAGCCGCCTCCGAGTTGAAAAGCTACGTGTTCTAATTGTCATTTGGCTGGCAGCAAGGGCCTCGTATATTCTCGACCTGCAAGGGCATATTAGTGTCTCCATTACCAAGCATGAAACCAATTTTGCTCCGAACTGCGAAGGTCCACCCCACGAACCACCAGAAGGTAGGTCTGCTGCTGCTTATGCGCATTAGCCGTGAGCTGGTGCATGTGAATGCCCTGGTCGACATATTGATAATAAGTGCCAGACGGGGCAGGAGGAAACGCCAAAGAGCAACAAACCCGGTCATCTCGCACTGAAAGAGGCCAGTTCGTCAAGTTTGACCATACTTTGCACGTGAAGCGGACGCCGTCATCCGTTGAAGAGATTTGATACAGGCAGTGATAGTGCCAAGACTGTCGCGAAAAGGCCACTTTGCAACTGTCGATGTTTTGCCTCCTCATATATGCGCACTCGTGATGGCCTCTCTTCGCTGTGACTGTGCCCAATGTGCTGGGGTCGGCACAGCCGGGCAAGCATCTGTGCCCGCGTTACTCCAAGGAGCCTCGTTCTCGTCTGAAGCTGGGGAGAATCTGAGATCGGTGAGGAATGCGTGCGGCGAATAAGCTTAAGTGACGGCATAGCGGCGCGGACAGGCCACCTTGCTTCATCTCCTGCAGTCCAGCGTGCGGATAGGTGCGGTAGCCCTGGACACACCCCTCGCCAGCTAGCGCCACTATTGACGCCGTCGAGCCAAGCCAGGGCCGTGGTGTAGTGGTCGTGGTGGTAGTGGCGGTGGTGGTGGTGTCTTCCAGAAAGAGACTCTTTTTCTGCTACGCTGGCCAGTTCACGCAGAGCGCCGCTGCGGCACCACATTTAAGCACTTCTTTGCTCTCGTTCCAGCTCGCCCTCCCACTTTTCTCTTCATCCTCACTCGACTGTCTCCCCTCTTCTCAATTGGCCGGCTTGCTTTCAGAGCTCTGGCAGGACAGTCCTCTCACGAACCCTCATAAACTTGTTTGATACCTCTTTGTGCTTTGCTTAGGCCGTGCTTGAATAGCTAGGACCCCGTCCTACAAGATACCCTCCCCTCCAACAGCCATCATGGCGGCGGGACGCTCAGGCTTCTCCGCATGGAGTACGCTCTTCTATCTTTTCTTACTACTTGTCGCCCCTCTGGCGCTATTAGGTACCGCTCAGGCGGATACCAATGCCACCAATGAAGCTGAAACCTATGGAACTGGTGAGGAGCCCCACTTCCCCTCCACCCTTAAGAGAAAACTGCCAATTGCGCCGCCGCAATGCACAAACAAAGCGATAAGCTAATATCTTCACCCCGCTGTAGTCATCGGTATTGATCTGGGCACCACATACTCGTGTGTGGGTGTTATGCAGAAGGGAAAAGTCGAAATCCTCGCCAACGACCAAGGTAACCGTATCACACCCTCCTGGGTCGCCTTCACCGACGAGGAACGGTTAGTCGGAGACGCCGCCAAGAACCAGGCCGCCGCCAATCCCACGAGGACCATCTTTGATGTCAAGTAAGGCCCCACGAGCAGCTTACGAAGGGCGATTAGATCCAGACAGCTAACACAGATACAGGCGTCTCATCGGAAGAAAGTTCAACGATCCCGATGTCCAGAAAGATATCAAGCACTTCCCCTTCAATGTCATCAACAAGGACGGAAAGCCAGCTATTAAGGTTGAGGTTAGCGGCGAAGCCCGCACCTTCACCCCAGAGGAGATCTCCGCCATGGTTTTGGCCAAGATGAAGGAGATCGCGGAAGCATATCTCGGAAAGAAGGTTACCCACGCCGTTGTTACCGTTCCAGCGTACTTCAATGACGCCCAGCGTCAAGCAACAAAGGACGCCGGCACCATCACCGGCATGACCATCCTCCGCGTGGTGAATGAGCCCACCGCTGCAGCTATCGCCTACGGCCTCGATAAGAAAGATGGTGAACGTCAAATCATTGTCTACGATCTTGGTGGTGGTACTTTCGATGTTTCTCTACTCTCCATTGACCAGGGCGTCTTCGAGGTCCTTGCCACCGCCGGTGACACCCATCTTGGAGGTGAAGATTTCGACTACCGGGTCATCCAGCACTTCACCAAGCACTACAACAAGAAGAACAGCGTTGATATCACCAAGGATCTCAAGACCATGGGCAAGCTTAAGCGTGAAGTCGAAAAGGCGAAGCGCACGCTGTCATCTCAAATGTCCACCCGCATCGAAATCGAGGCTTTCCATGATGGTAACGACTTCTCTGAGACCCTCACCCGAGCCAAGTTTGAAGAGTTGAACATGGACCTGTTCAAGAAGACCCTCAAGCCAGTTGAGCAGGTGCTCAAGGACTCTAAGGTCAAGAAATCTGAGATCCACGACATTGTCCTCGTCGGCGGTTCCACCCGTATTCCAAAGGTTCAGAAGCTCCTCGAAGATTATTTCGATGGAAAGCAGGCTTCCAAGGGTATCAACCCTGACGAGGCTGTTGCCTACGGTGCTGCCGTTCAGGGTGGTGTCCTGTCCAACGAAGCTGGTACTGAAGAACTTGTTCTCATGGACGTCAACGCCCTCACTCTGGGTATCGAGACCACCGGAGGCGTCATGACAACTCTCATCAAGAGGAACACCGTTATCCCCACCCGCAAGTCCCAGATCTTCTCCACCGCCGCTGATAACCAGCCGGTCGTCTTGATCCAAGTTTGTAAGTCCCCATGTCCGGTCTGTTTTGTGTTTTGCGTTGAGTGCATGTGCTAACTGTAAAATCAGTCGAGGGAGAGCGTTCCATGACCAAGGACAACAACCCTCTCGGCAAGTTTGAACTTACTGGCATCCCACCAGCGCCCCGTGGCGTTCCCCAGATCGAGGTTTCTTTCGAACTCGACGCCAATGGTATCCTTAAGGTTTCCGCTGCCGATAAGGGCACTGGCAAGTCTGAGTCCATCACGATTAAGAACGACAAGGGACGCTTGAGCCAGGAGGAGATCGACCGAATGGTTGAGGAGGCTGAGAAGTTCGCTGAGGAGGACAAGCTTGTCAAGGAGAAGATTGAGGCCAGAAACGGTAAGTCGCCAGGATAGATGCTTTTATTTGTTGTGCTTTGCTAACGTAAACCAAGGCCTTGAAAACTACGCCTACTCGCTTAAGAACCAGCTTGCCGATGAGGAAGGCCTCGGCGGCAAGATTGAGGAGGAAGATAAGGAGACCCTTAACACTGCGGTCAAGGAGGCGATTGAGTGGCTGGAGAGCAACGGCTCTACTGCGTCTAAGGAAGATTTCGATGAGGCCAAGGAGAAACTCAGCTCCACCGCGTACCCGATCACAAGCAAGCTTTATGGCGGTGCTGGTGGGCCTGGTGGGCCTGGCGGAGCGCCAGGCGGCGATGAAGAGCCACTGGCTGGCCGAAGAGCACAAAATAAACATAAAAGTCTAGTCTGAATTCCTAGAGACTTATCTGTATATTCGGGGTCCTTGTCTCTTTATTAGTATTCTTGTTATTACTACCATATTCTTTTGGGACACGACTTCAGTGTGGTCTTTTCTCTATGGGGAGGGCGGTGTTCGTCTTTGCGTGCGTCTTAAACCTGCATGTCGATTAGAGAATTCATTCCCTGCTGGACTTCAAGCGCTGTCCCTAAACATAGTATATTCTGCTCTATTTACAGAGGGATACCGGTGGCCCATAGCCAGCCTATGTTGGTGAAGGTTACCAAGGTATCCTAATCTGTGGACTTCAGACATCATCATGTATGTGCAGCCAGGGTGTTCAGGGCTGGATGGCAATCCTGGCCCCCATGACAGCCCTGGAATCTCTTGGCTGCCTGCATGATGATATAAAAGTCCCGGGCAGGCATCACAAGACTTGGACTCGCGAGCTAGTCTTTTGTCAGGCAGCCTTCAAACGTGCAGATATCGGATATTATACAGAGATACGGTCTTCTTCCAGGCCAGCCTCGGCGTCTAGTCGCGATGGATATCATCATATTGGTGTTTTGTCCGAGGCTGAAGCCGCCGTCCGATCGTGCTGCGTTAGTTGTCGGCGGGTTGGTTGGTTGGCTCCAACACAAATGCCCCTCCGCTCGCAAGCTGAATCCGCCCCGCAGCCTCGTCGTTCCAACCTCATCTCAATCGCCGTACTCTTGACCGAAAAACCACGGCCACCTCCATTACACCATGTTCGCTTCGGTAGGCCATCGTCTCGATCGTTGCTCGGTCTTTGCCCCTAGCGTGAGCCAGCTAACCTTTCTCCGTGCTAGAAAAAACCGTTCACGGCCGTGTCGGCTCTCATCGACCGTCTGACAACCGAGGAATATGACGAGAACGACCTTTCCGGGATTCCCGAGCTGATAGAGGCTGTCCGACTACAAGACACCGGTCCCCAGGAAGCTGCCCGAGCCATCAGGAAGAAGCTGTATGTTATATCCGGCGGCCCAGCAGCACGGTTTTATGACGTACTGGGTGGTCTCTAACCCTCGCGACTATGCAGGAAATATGGCAACATCCACCGCCAGATCAGAGCCTTGACGGTATGGCTAGACGACACCACGTTTTCGGGAACACCGTGTCTAATACTTCTAACCGCTGTAGATTTGTGGAAAATGCCGGGAAACGCTTCCAACGCAGCTTCGCCGACGAGCCCCTTCTCGAACGCCTTCGGATTCTCTCCTCCGACTCGCTCACCGACCCGGACGTCCGCAAAAAAGCCCAGATCCTCTTCGCACAATGGCACAGCGCCTACAGAGAAACCCCCGGCATGACCGGCGTCGCCAACCTCTATCGTCAGGTACCCACGAAGCCGAGGCCGAGACCCCAACCGCGACCTGTCTCCCCCACGGATGACGACGCCCACTCTCCACCCGCTCGGTCCAGCTTGTTGGGCTCGGGGAACCCGTATGCGGGGCCATCTCATTCTCGAAATAACTCCAACTCGAAACCCCAGGGACCGATCACGCTTGGACCCTCGGATGCACCGATAGCTACGTTCAAACCGCCGAAAGAAAAGTCGTCAAAGTCGTCGAAATCTGCCTCATCCAGTCAGAAACGGCCGCCATTCAACCTTGAGAAAGAAAAACCGACGATGATTCAAAATATCGCGACGGCATCAATCGCCTCCACGAACCTGAAGAACGCACTGAAATTGATAAATAGAGAGAAGGAGCGAGTGAGCGATAACCCGGAGGTTATGAAGCGCTTCGAGGCCTGCAAGTTGCTTCGGCGACAAATTCTTCGGTACATTCAGCACGTCGAGTCTGAACAGTGGCTTGGGGGCTTGATCCATGCAAATGAGGAGCTGGTTGAGGCCCTGACGTTGTTTGAGATCCTCGATAAGCCTCCGGGCGAGGACTCTGATAGCGAAGCTGAGTGGGAGCAGATGCCGAAAGACTCAACGGACGAGGCCGCGACGAGGCTCGGCAAGCTGAAGATTGTCGGAGGGGGTCATAGTCCCATGCCGCCTGGGCAAGTCCCGCCCCGAGAAAGGGACTATGACAGCTCTGAGCTGGAAGATGCAAGCGAGGATGAGGAGCCGGAGGACCCGAACGACCCGTTCGGCGATAGCCATGCTTTGAAGACTCCAGCAGCTGAGAAGTCGGAAGTAAGATGGTGAGTCTTATCCCTCCGATTGCTATTGAGACTACGTAGTGACGTTTACTTACCAACGCACATCCACGACTGTAGGGCTGTCGTATGAACCTCACGCGCTTAGAAGTCGCCACTCTGCATGATGTTCCTGTTCCCATGCATATCACTAGGTTATAACGGGCGTTAATTTGATACTTTTGTTCGGTACGGTTGGAATTGCGAGGAAGGCCCCAGAGGGGATTTATTTTGATATGGAGATTCCCATTAGTGTTGCTTAGACTCGATCGTTGGAGTTGGCCAATCTGATTCTCTGAAGTTGTTTTGGGTGCCCTTGAACTCGTACATGGTAGTCAATAATTCCAAACTATGTTGCATTTGTCTCGTGACAGGTGGGGTACAAGCGTAGCACACTCTACTAGTAATTGATGCGATACCATGACCTGAGTCGATGCCAGGTGATCACAGGAGCCAGACAGGTACTGATTACTGATAATCAACGTTAACGTGGTATATGGACGCTGCCCTTTCAAGAAAACGCCAAGATAGAACAAGTCCAGAGGACTGGTAGTAGTTTTGACATAAGGCTTTGTCTAGCACTACTACTATGGACTGACTTGATAGTCTTGAAGGCTCGTTCGCACCCAGGATGTTGCGGATTGTGATATTGTGAGTGGACAACACATATTTCCTCGAGGTCCGAACGCTGGATACAAAAGAGAAATATCCGGATCGTTGAGATCACTGACAGCTGCAGTGCATCTGCCAGAGCCGTCGAGAAGGCCAAGCAATTTGGTATACTAATACTCCAGAGAATCTTCAAATAGGCCCTCCAACAGCTCCCGTTGCTGCTCCTTCTCTCCCCTCAAATTCGGCGCGAGCACTAGCACCCGGTGTTGGGGCAGGGTGCCCTCGACCAACCCGGCGATATCGGCTCGCTCATACCCAAGCGCCTTGATACCGCGTGGCTGATCTCCTAGGCGGACGAGAAAGTCGGCGATAGCATCACTGAGGATCTCGCCGGCGCTTTCCTGCTTCGCGTTGCTGATATCCACGCCAAATATTTCTGCGGCAGCGAGATGGCGATGTGGATTTGAAGGGCCGGTGAACTTGAACACCGCCGGCGCGGTGACGGCGACGGAAACGCCATGGGGAATCAAGGGATGGGGGACCTGGTAGCCGGCGTGTTTATAGCCCTGTTGTCCCTGTAGCGTTAATCGCTGCGTTGTATTTTATAGGTGTTAGAGGCGCAAGGGTAGGTAGGTAGACGGACCTTGTTCATACCGCTTAGAGGGTAGCTCATGCCATGGCACAAGTGCACGCCCGCGTTTCCGAACCCGACACCGGCGAGCGTCGCGGCAAGGAGCATGTTGCTCTGGGCCTCGGCGTCGTCTGGGTCGCGGACGGCACGGGGTAGGTACTTGACAGTCATCTTGAGCGCTTCGAGGGAGAAGACATCGGAGATTGGGTTGGAGCCTTGGTAGGCGGGCCGCAGGATTGGGTTTGTCGGACGTGGGATACGTTCGTTGTATGGGATTGCGGTCCAGGATTCGAGGGAGTGGCAGAGGACGTCTAGGCCGGAGGAGGCGTGGACGGCAGAGGGCATGGACCGGGTGTTCAGGGGGTCGCAGATGCCGAGGGTGGGTTTGAGGTAGCGGTGGGCGACGCCGGTTTTGGCCTTGACGTCGGTCAGGTCGCTGTATATGTGGTGGGTTTGTCAGCCATCTGGGATGGTGTGCGGTGTAAAGCTCAGGAGGAAGAGTGGGTGGGAGGGTGGAGTACAAGATGGCGGTGCCGGTTGTCTCACTGCCGGTTCCAGCGGTTGTGGGGATGCATATCAGCGGTTTGAGGGACCTGGTGATAGGTAGACCTTTGCCGAGCGGGGCGTTGACAAAGTCGAGAAAGTCGGCTTCGGGGAAACTGGTGTACAGATTGACCAGCTTGGCCGTGTCCATGACGGAGCCGCCGCCGACGGCGAGGAGGGCATCGGCGCCGGACTGGCGGCCGTATTCGATGGCCTTTTTGATCCTAGATGGCGCGTGCGTGTTAGGGACATTGCATTGTTGGAGTTTGTATTTGGGATATATAGCTTGACGGGGTAGCGTACGAGTAGTCTTTGGGCTCGACCATTACGTCGTCAAAGATGTCGTATTTGACGCCCTCTCGCTCGAGGCCCTCGATGGCCTGTTTCATGGGCGTCAATTGGGCGACCGTTTTGTCTGTGAGGACGAGGACTTTGGTGGATTTGAGGTTGGCAAAGTCCATGCCGACTTCCTTGGTGGCGCCGGGGCCGAAGCGGATGCTGCTGGCGGCCATCTCGAAGGCGTATTCCTATAGTGTTGGTTCGCCATGTTTAGTACGTACAAGGAAGTATATATTCGGGAAGACGTGCGGACGCGTACCTTCTGCTGGGAGATGTCGACCGGGGTCGCATAACCCCTGGTGTTCTGCAGGATCTTTGAGGCATGGCGGGCGTGCTCGTGGCCGTGATGGTGGTGGGCGGCGTCGCCGTGGCATGGGCAGGAGCGGTTGGCGTGGTTGATAGCCCGCATGAGGCCCAGCGCTCTGCCACGCGCGGTGGAGGCGACTCTTGCGACGACCATGATTGATTGATTGACTTCTTCGAGCGTGGTATGTAGAATATTGTGTAGTATGATATGTCAATACTTGCGCCCTGCTCGATGTTTATAAGATGCTCTCGGCCCGGGCGCCGGGTCGCAGCGTCGGCAACAAATTGCGGGGAGCCGCGGCAGCACATCCATGTCCCGGCTTATGTAATGCGGTACTTGTCGCAAAGTACCAAGCAGTACTTTGCCATGTACTTTGGGGCGAGTAGGCCTTCTGGGAACTGCCTCTTTGGCGGGCGCCCAATCC
>KI966418.1:131604-162454 GCA_000525045.1 Drechslerella stenobrocha 248 | reverse complement strand
TCTCCTGTGCTAGTGGAAGGCTCGTGGGCGCCGGCGGGGGGTTGCGGCCCCGTGGTTTGGGGCGGACGCGATATCTTGGCCATACAAATTGGCTGTGGGTGGCATCTCGGATTCCCCCTCGCTTCGGGCGCAAACTAACCTCAACCTCCTCGACAGGGGGCTTTCGTTCTTGGGATGCTGCCCCCAGCCGCTCGATGAAACCGTCAGTTTGAGCCCGAGCTGGTGATGCCAACCACATACAAAATGCCTGCAAGCTGCTGTCCGCCGTTGGGGCTTCTCGCCCTCGCATCCTGGAAGCCTGTGGAGCACCCCGGAAGGAGGAAGCAGGATATAAGTACGACCGATCGCCTGGCTGCCTCCTGGTTCCATCTTCTCTTCTCTTCTGAGAGCTGATTGATTGCTTCCGCCTTTTGAACTTTCACCTTTTGGCCTCTGATCGATCTGCCATCTTGTCACCTCTTCTTTCTGCTCTCGCGCGCAAAGGCGAACCAGCTCGTCCATCATGATGCTGGGACGTCTGCTCAAGGAGGACCCCGATGTCTTCCCCCCCCCGCTGGCTGAACCATCCTTCTCAGATGGCCCGATGTCTCCTCTAACCCCCACGCCTGCAAGCTTGTCCACCCCGTCATCCTTTGCCGCGCCGACGCCGAACGATGTCGACGCCCACGCCGCCCAGCAGGCGTATCCGCCAGTGCCCCCGAGGCCCTTTATGTATAACACTGCGACCCTTGCAGCGAAGGCTGGCGCGGAGAGCCTGCAGGGCCTTAACCAGGCCCCCTTCGTAGGCGCCCCCACGGCCGCCATCGCTAGAGGTGTGGGCTTCACCGCTGGAGAGAGCTTGGCGTCGAACGTCGGGATCGCACAGGGCGTGAAGAAGGGTAGCTCTTCGATGGGCTATGACATGCTGGGCGAGGACATGCGCGACATGGTTAATACGATCAACCAGCTCAGGATGAAGGGCGTCGAGGACCTCGGTCTGCCCTTGCCGGTGCGTAGCATCCCCTCTGCCAACATCCACCGCAGTGTTCTAACGCTATAGCAGAGAATCGCAGTCATTGGCAACCAAAGCGCCGGCAAGTCGTCTCTCATCGAAGCCATCAGCGGGGTACTTTTCACCGACGAGCAAATCGCGACATGCATGCGAATGCCTCTGCTAACCCTTGTCGTCTCTAGATTCGTGTGCCTCGATACGCTGGCACCTGCACAAGATGCCCGCTGGAGATCACCCTCACCGAAGACCCGTCGCCTGCCGCCCCGTGGCGCTGCAAGATATCTCTGCGCTTCCACAAGACGCACCACCCCAAGAAAAGAGGCGACCCCTGGGTCGACATTCAGCATCACCAGCTGGCCTTTATGAGTCTCGATAACCCGGAGCATGTCGAACAGGCCCTTATCCGAGCCCAGCTCGCCATTCTCAACCCCTCCAAACAGTGGACGCAGTTTGCGGACAAGGAAGCCAGCTTTTCTAGAAACGAAGCCAACGAGGTCCCCTTCTCTCCCAACGTTATCTGCATGGAGATCACCGGGAATAACATCCCAAATCTCAGCTTCATCGACCTGCCCGGTATCATCCATGTCACGGAGAGGAAGGAGGAGGAGTACTTGATCAGACTGGTCAAGAATCTCGTCGAGAGCTACATCAAGCAGGAGGATTGCCTCATCCTTCTCGCCATGACCATGAAGGGTAAGCTATCCGCGTCCTACTTTTGTAAGTGGAACCAAGCTGACGGTACGGTACTTAGACGACGCGGTGAACCAGTCCGCCGCGCAGATGGCGCGCAAGCTCGGCCCGAACCGCACAATCGGAGCCTTGACCAAGCCGGATACTGTCTTGGAAGGCGAGCACGAACAATGGATCAGGATCCTGCGCGGCAACGAGCACCGTCTGCACCACGGCTACTTTGTCACCAAGCAGCCGTCGCAACAGCAACTTCTCGAGAGGATAGACCACTCCGCCGCCCGGGCATCTGAGGAAGCATTCTTCAATACTGCGGAGCCCTGGCAGACCGAACTCGCAGATCTCAAAGACCGCTTTGGCACAACCAATCTTCAAAGATACTTGTCCAAACAACTCGCAAACTTGATTCGCCAACGTCTCCCTGCCATCATCACCAGGGTCCAGCACCAGAGCCTGCAGGTCCAGAAGCAGCTGGACATGCTCCCGCCTCCGCAAGCGAAGGACCTTCGCGTGGTCCTCCGCAGACTGCTCGACGAATACTTTTACCAAATCCGCGATACGGTCGACCAACGCAGTGATAACAATCATTTCAGCTACCAGTGGCGGAAGATCGCAGCCAGGCTCAAAGGGAACCTGATAGCACTCAGGCCGCGCTTGATTCCGGATGAGACGTCACCACGTAGCCCGAATTCGCCTTACATTGCGTTCTGCAACCGCAACGGCTCGTTCAATCCATCTTCCGCCGTTTTCGACAGTGGCAGCTTTTCGTCCACGACGTCGACTCCGACAAAAGGCAGGAAGCGCCCGGCGAGCGATGATGATCCTCCCGACGAACAATCCTCGGACCCGTTTAGCAACGCCCGCAGCAGCCCCGCGAACGGCCCTGCGCGCAAAAAGGTTGCGGTCGACCGGCTGATGACCCCCGCGCGCAAAGTCATCTCCCTCGACGATGACGACGTTGTCGAAACCGAATCCGTCGGCGAAGGTGGCGACGGCGCCAATTCGAAACCCATGCATCTGTTAGAGATCCGCCAGGTCCTAGAGGCCAACTCGACCACCCACATTCCCGGCATTGTGGACTACAAGTCTGTTGAGGTGCTGTCAAAGATGCACGTCTACCTCTGGGATGGCCCCGTTCAAACCTACATTTCCCAGATGGACGCCCTCCTCCACGACCACGTGCACAGCGTCCTCTCCAAGATCTTTGCTCGGTACGAACAGTCGCCTCTGTACGCGGAGATGGAACAGATTATCGACAGCTTTCACGATATGATGGTGAACGAGATACGGGAGATCGTGGGCGATTGCTTCAAGATAGAGGCGGAATGTGTGTACACCCTCCAAGAACGCGAGTGGAACCGCGACTACCTCTACTGGAGAGCGGACAACGGCAAACGCCGGGAGCGGGCGATCGCAGAGCAGCAGCAGCACAAGCAGGATCGCCTACAGCAACGCCATAACAATGCGGGGAAGAAGGGCAGGGTTGAGGCGCCGGCACGGGAGGGGCCGGACCCTTTCCAGCGCGAGCTAGACACCATGACGAACGCGCAGGCGTACGTTGCGATTGCGCGGAAGCGGTTTGGAGACACGGTGATGATGCGGATGATGCGGTGTGCGTTCACAAAGTACACCACGATAGGCACATTCCGGGAGTTTGTGGAGCAGGAGCTCGGGCTACGTGATCTCGTGGAGGACGAGCAGGAACGCAAGTGCAGGGAGTTGATGGCGG
The DNA here is from genome assembly GCA_000525045.1 of Drechslerella stenobrocha 248. Lineage (NCBI taxonomy): Eukaryota > Fungi > Ascomycota > Orbiliomycetes > Orbiliales > Orbiliaceae > Drechslerella > Drechslerella stenobrocha. Next base: position 159,047 of record KI966418.1, on the reverse strand, counting down.
AGGACCCGGACAAGGAAAAGAAGCGAAGCGCGTTGATTGTGGAGAAGGATCTGTTGGACAAGGCGTGGCAGGACTTGGAACCGTTCCAGCAGATGGGGCTGTGATGTCAGAAATATATATCGTTGCCTCGAGGCAACCGCCTCGAGGTGGTTGTGTCTTTGGGTGGTGCCTTTGATTTACTATTTTTATATCCTTCGGGTCTGGTTAAAATGGGAACGGCTGTGGGCGGCGTTAGTTTTGGCTGTTTTGAGGAGCGTACACCTGAAAATGTATTCTTAAATGGAGTTTGCCAATGGATATCACGGCTATTGATGAAGCTACAAATCGGACATTCGATAGTTTAAGCATTCTGCCAAGTTGCGGTTTTGCGGGAAAGTTAAACATGGTGTTCCATGGCGGTTCTGTACGACGATGCTATGACTAAGCAGCAGCAGTTGTGTTGTGCGGCAAAATCAGCTGCGACAGCTCAATTCAGATCGCGACGGACACGCGCCGACATTGACACCAAACCCAGCCAACCGCCAGGAATAGCTCTGGTTTGACAGCACTTGATTCGCAGTTACTCGTCGCCGTACCGCCGACATGGCCAGCGAACAGCGGCGGCTGCTCGAGCAGCTGGTGGGCCCTCTGGAATGCTAAACTCTCGAGGAGATGGGGCTCAAGCTAACTGCTAAAAAAAATCTGGTGTAGATGGGCACATCGCGCACGCCGTCGTCGACAAAGTATTCGGACGCCACGGTTTGCCGGTCCTACCTCGTCGGTACCTGTCCGCACGACCTCTTCACGAACACCAAGCAGGACCTGGGCTCCTGTCCGAAGCTTCACTCGGAACCGCTCAAGACCGCGTACGAAGCCGACAAGGCCGCTGGGAAGGACCCTGGCTACGAATGGGATTACGCGCGCGATCTGCAAAAGTATGTGGAGGAGTGCAATCGCCGGATAGACGCGGCGCAGCGTCGCTTGGAAAAGACGCCGGAGGAGATCATGAAGACGAACCAGCTGTTGAAGGGTATTGGAGAGCTGGAGCGAAGCATCCAGGTCGGGCTGCAGGAGGTGGAAGTTCTAGGCGAGATGGGTTCCGTGGGGCTCGCGCTGGAGGAGTATGTCAAGGTGAAGAAGCTCAAGTTTGACAAGGACGAGAAGGAGAGGGAGTTGAAGAGTCTGTCGGACACGTCGGGCCCGTCGGGACACCAGAAGCTGCAGGTTTGCGATGTGTGCGGCGCGTATTTGTCGCGGTTGGATAACGACCGGCGACTCGCGGATCACTTTTACGGAAAGGTGGGTGTGCTCTTGGGTGTCATTGTTGCCGTTTGGGGGCGTGGATTACAGGCTGACGATGGGGGTGGGGACCTCGTAGATGCATCTAGGGTACGCACAGATGCGCAACAAGCTGAAGGAGCTGCAGGAGGTCATTGGCAACCGACGACCACCAGCGGGAGATGGCGGGGCCGCGCGTGGGGCCGGCGGCGAGGGCGGCTGGGGCAACGATAGGGGCTTTGGAGGGGACTATGGGGATCGAAGAGAGCGGCGGGGAGGCAGAGGGGACGGAGGACGACGAGGCGGACGGTGGTAGGATGCATTGCGCTGTTGCGTCAACCTGCGAGGCGCGATGATGGTGATGATGATATCGCAGTGCGATGCGCGCCCCGCTCTGGCAGGAGGACGCCCGAAACGGTCGGGTTCCGAAATGGTCGGGCTCGCGGAGGTTTGGGGCTCTTTTACGATATTCTGTTAGGACCTGGACGACCTGGACGATTGGTGGTTCTGTTGGCCGCAGCAGGCGCTCGAAAACACAGCCCCCCGGCAGCGCCAAGGGCGAAGGGCTTGAAACGGAGGCTTCTGACGACGCATATTTGTCAGGCGGAGGCCGCTGGGGGAAAAGGCAGCCGGAAGCACTTACGCGTATCACCATCCGCTTGCCGGCTGTCAAAGCTCAGTCGGACGTCTCGATGCTATTTTGATCATGCGCGCAAGGCTGGTGGAGCAGTAGAGTATCAGTCGACGACGGTTAGGTAATCCTGCTAGCCTCCAATATAACCTCCTCTCCTCCCCCGCGACTGCTGTTCCTGCATCATCTTCCTCCCATCTCTTGGTGAACTTGCACAATTCGGAACCACATGCACGTTCGCTCGCCTAAACCATAGATAGACCCTTCGATATCGCGCTCCTATCAGAACGTGCCCGGACGCTCGGCGTCATGAAACAGCCCTGAACGACTCCAGCCTCACAGCCAAACACCTACCCGATAACGCCTCGCGCCTCCGCCAAACATGCCTACTGACGAGGTTCTCCCCCGTACGTCCCATCGCCCAGTTCTCGGCTTCGTCGGCTGGTCAGGCGGTTGACGCTAACAATGTCCACGCGCAGGCTTCCACGTCCGCCCCTCTGCCGACGGTGACCCGTTCCACCAGACCGTCCTCCACTCCCACGACTTCCAGCCGGCGGAACCAGCATACCTGAAGACCCGGTCCAAGCACCCGGACGAGTACTCGATCGCCTTACTCGATGCGTACATTCCAGACATCCTGTTTGCGCAGGTGGTCGCCAAGCCCTCCATCTCGACGCCTTCGCTCTCGCTTGAGGAAATCCGCCGCCAGAACAATGGCGGCCCGCCCTCGCTGCCCACCATCACGCTGCCAGCCCAGTTCACCATCCAGCTCTACAATCCGGAATCACAAGTCGTTGTCCACCAGCGGACGTCGAAATGGACGGGCAGCTATTGGGAGTTCACGCTGCCCCGCCGCTCCTTCCGCCAGCCCACCGGCTCGCGCCTAGATGCCCAGGTTGCCTTGAATAGCGCCCTCCCACCTAGCGATGTCTCAACCTTTCGCTGGCGGAAGGACGGCGGCGTCGTCAGCAAAACATCCCTCCGATGCACAATGCTCTCTAGCGCCTCGTCTTCTTCCGACAAGCATGCCAAGCGCAAGGGCGGTAGCGAGCCCGATATCGTGGTCGCCATCATGGATAAGCTCAAGGACGTGACAATCTACGAACCCAACCTACACCGTGTGGATGTCGAAGACAAGAAGGGCCTGGAACTTGTCCTCCTACTAACTGCTACCGTCATTGCCGACATTTACTTCATGACGCCATCCACCAGCTTCAACGTCGGCGTACAGTCGGCTGTCACCCCCAGCACCAGCTCGCAGGGGCTCTCGCCAAACGGGGAGCCCTCCTCTGGGCGAAGACGGAGCAGCAGTACCACCACTACCACCAGCCCGATCAAGCAGTCACCCACGCAGACGTTGTTGAAGATCCCATCGCCCCCGAATAACGCGCCCACTATCGTCAACAACAATGTGCTGCGGGATAATGCTGCATTACAGCGTCAGCAGCTGCAAGAAGAGCGGCGACGCGCGGAAGAAGAGAAACGCAGGGCCCGAGAGGTCGCAGCTGAAGAAAACAAACTCAGGAAAATGCTGGAGCAGGAGGCCAAGGAGCGCCGGAAACGCCAGCAGCAGGTCGACGTGGAAACTGAACGGCTGAAACGGCAGTATGGAAGTGACGAACTCGTCTGGGAGACGCTAAGACAGCGCCAACCGCAACCACCTGCGATCGTGGAGCCCCCGCTGCAGTCGCAATTGCAGCCGCCCGGATCGCAGTCGCAGAGGAGGTGGAGCCATCAACCGCCCCCGCGGCAGCCACTATACCCAGTGCCGGAGAGTCAACAAGCACGACCACCACCGCCGCCGGAGCCGTATTTGAGCCCGTATGCCTACGGACGGCCGGCAGATCCACAGCCTCCGCAGCTACCAAGGAAGAAGGCTAGCGGCCTCCTTTCAATATTTGGTTCCGGGGGCAGTAGTAGCAGCGCGGGGCTCGCGAAGAAGAAGAGCAGTTTCTTTTAGTTTAGGGGATCTACTCGCCCCATGCCAGGTGCTGGAGAGCCTGCCACTCGGGTCAGGCGGTGTAGTGCCAATACCGAATGCCGGACCCGAACATCCCAAGGTAAATGTCGAAATTCGGCTTTTGGCACCCCCCGAGTGGCATATTACCATAAATCAAAGTATTGGGTTTGTTTTATAGACATTGGACAATGATGCATATGATATATTCTGTCATTACCTATTGCAAAGCGGATTGTTTGAGGTCATTTCATCTTTTGCGCATTTGGGTGTCTGCATTTTGCATCTTTCACACAGTGGTAGTCTGTACTTGGCCGGTACCCACGGCAGCCCTGCTTGGAAAATTGGTGTTTACAGTTGTTCCTTTTTCCCAGAGGGTATATATAGAAAACGGATATGGCGTTTGTTTGAAAAAAATTGTTGGATCTGTTTGCAACCCTTCCTCGATGCACCATGGTTGTTGCATGCCACGGGTTTCGACCCGCGCGGGAGAGCACGCTTGTGCATTACCATTTACATAGCTTCATATATACGATATAAATACTTCAGCTTGCGATCGAGCAATGATCAAACCCTCCCTAGGCCTATGCTACGATTTCGCCGTGCCTATAAGCCGCCGTTTACCATGCGTCTTGTTGCCAAGCAAATGAGGTGAATCTCTCGTTATAGATTCCATCACGGTGCAGACCACTTTGCACTTAGTATTTCGGCGCCGCTCTCTAATTATGCATTTATTGATCAATTATAGTAGCCGACAGCAGTTGCTATAGCGCGACTATGGATACCCGAAAAGCATTGATATTTTACCCAAAATTGCGTGACTAGTACCACAGGATCATGCAACGAAAGCCATATGGGATCACATATCTTGTGATCCCTTCAAAAGCGAGATTGCGGATCAAGTCGCCACTGCTTACTAATGTACACATTTACAGGTGGGACTGTGCAGAGCCCATGCCACTGCAGTACTGTAGATGAGTCAATATGGGGCTCTCCAAATCTCCTACAGCCGGCCAGATGCATGCGCTCTATACTCGAGGGCCTGAGAACCATTCCAACCAACAACTAAATAATTTCAATCCTTCACAAGCAGGTCGACAAGAACAAACCCGGCGCGTGCGCACGTGGTACGTGCGTGGCCAGCAAACTTGGAGGCGCCATCTGATATTGGCTGCGGGGAATGCTTTGCAGCTCCCCTCGCATGAGCAGGCGGTATCTCGGTCCGACAATATGGGAGCGTTCAACGCCCACTGTAGCTAACCCAGGTGAAATTGTCGAGGCTCTGCGACAGGCGCCTCAATCGATGAAGTTCCACTCGAAGACCGTCACCGAAGGGGCTTGGCTTGCACAACCCGGGTTAGCTATCTTTCAAGCCCCTGTTTACATATAAACCCGTGGTCAGAATCGTCGAGTAAAACCAACTCGAGCTTGCTGATTGTCACAATCCAGTCAGCCTTCAAAAGCCGGTCCGACTGATGGCGTTGTTGGCCAATTGTGTCGAGAAGTTGCCGGGGGTGGTGTGCTGTTACACAGGCCCATGTGCCTGATCTGGAGATCCAACATGCATCCAAATCACAACATAGTAGCATTGACAAGCTCGGCCGGCAAACCCGGCATTTACTCAAGTAATTACTACTTACAAAGTACCTAGCAAAGAACCGACATGTTTCCGTTGAGAAAGCGGCCCAATCCCTCAGGATCAGAACGACAGGGTGCCAAGGAGCGCCACTCGCATTGAAGACCACCCTGGTGACGACGCACGCACAAGTTGAAATATCGAAGCCTGGAGACAAAGCTTGATATGGTGGGGCCGACAGCAGGTGGCTTGCTTACAATGAGTCTTTTCCGAAAACGGTGGACGCCGAAACGCCTTGGCGTTTTTTACACTCGATGAATGTTCGTGATAGGAAAGAAGAGCGGCAAGTTCGCGGAGCCGCAGGCTTTCAGCCAATTGTATCAGCGTCAACTCCTCACGGTGCGAACTTCAGCTCCGACTGTATAGGCAACTATCCCCAGCCGTGACTTTGAAATCGCGGCCGGCGCTTTAGCTTTCCCCGTGTAGGATTCCCAATCGAATATACTGTGCGGAGCATGCGTATGTTCCGATTTCCCTGCATCTTTTAACTTTTGCGGTGCGGCGTGACACCTTCATACATGCACTGATGAGGCGGCGTTCGAACCTATGGAGGCAGGCTGCAGACGCAGAGCTGCAGGTTATCAGGTCCAAAAAGCAAAGGAAGTCAACAAAGACCATGCGGACAATTGCGGTACGCCCCTTGATTACAATCTGGGCTGTATAGCTTTGCCCCGCAGTGCATACGCAGACGTAACTGTGCGCGAGAGTACCGCATGTTCGAAAACGGGTATAAAGCTGGCAGGTACCCGCCGTTGAGTGCGAAAGATGGCCTTGCCTCCTCCATCGCCTTTTCTTGATATTGCATGCAGTTCCAGCACGCGCTATAGCCCCAAAACTACAGGATTGTTCTGAAATTCCTCTGAGATTTCAAGACTACAGAAACCATTTCCAGACCCGGCGCGCCTGATATCATCTGGGCTTAACACAGGCAGCTCCACGAATACAAGTGCCTCCTCTCGCAGAACTCCGTTAATCACGTACAAGTCCACTTTCCGTCTCGATATATATAGCACTCAAGATGTGGTCGTATACTCCAACTGTTATTGGACTCTTCCTGCTCTCCTATATCCCCTCCGCAGCCTCTCAAGGCGCCTCGGCCACCATCTTGGAAGGTTCCGACTACAAAAATGGCCGGCCATGCATGCGCAACTGCGTCTACTATCTCGGCCGTAACATTGGCTGCGACCAGTACATCGACGGATGCTGGTGCCGAGCGGATCTCCAGACAGTCGCCACGAACTACCTATCAACATGTATCATGAGCGACTGCGACCAGCGCACCGTTGATCTAAGCTCGGGAATCAGCATCTACCAATCATACTGCGCCGGTAAGGCATCAGTGGGTGTCCCGATCGTCACGCCAGTTGCGACGCAACAAGTTGTCGAGACCACCACTATCGAACGGCAGACGGTCGAAGTCACCGCCACCGTGACCAGCACTACCTTTTCGACACAGGTGGTGGCCGGTGTGGCCACTTCGACAGTTATCACGGGGACAATCACAACCATGGCGCCTACCACCGTTACGCAGGTTGTGTGGAATACATTCTCGACAGTGATCAATGGAACTGAGAGCCTGCAACAGACGATAGACTGGCTGGGTGGTGGAAGCAAGGGCCTGACGACGCAGGGCAAGGTGGCGATCGCGCTTGGAGTCACAACAGGGGTTGCGGGACTGGCATTATTGGTTACATTATGCTGTTGCTGGAGCCGACGGTCGGAACTCAAGCGGTGGAAGGAGCGTACGCAGCCAGTTGGGGGTAATGAGGGGTGGTCGGGTGCCCATACTTGAAGTCCGGGTGGAAGGGCGTTGGATGAATATTTTCATGCTAGATCTATATTCGATAAATGTATATTGTTATCACGATAGTTTCAATTCTTGTAAATTAGCGAGTTTAATGATTGTCCATCTTAATTATATTACACCGAAAAAGTTTCCGTAGATGCCGACTGGTACCATGTACATGTGAACGCACGGATGCATGGGCCTGGTCTCGGTGTAGCAATGGTGCACGCTCTTACTGGTTCGGGGCATGCATATCTTCATTAGTTGCAATTTGAGACCGTTGAAGTCTATATTATTGTTTACATGACGAGCCTTTGCGTTTAGCGTTTGCATATCTGATATAGCAGACGATATAATTGTCCGATCTGAATCACCCGCGTGCTTGATGCAAGCCTACGTCCATCACAAATGTTAGAATTTTTGAACCCAGACTTAGGCCGCCTGGTGGTCCTCCCGGGCCCAAAACGGCCAGCCGTCATGATGCCTCCCCAAGACCATGGAAATTTCAGCCCCAGAGCTCTTTCCGCGAAAATCGACTTCCTCAAACCCATCGTAATCTACCCAGTTGTACTTATCGAACCTTGCGTGTCCTTGCTTGCCACAAGCAATGTAATATAGTGACAGCTCGGGAGTAAATGTCAAGGTCTTGCCTGCTTGTGCAGGGAGTATAGCTATAGGCACGATTTCGCCAGTCCCTGGGTTTTTGGCTCCCATGCCCATGAGGATGGTGCTTTCTAATCATGGTGACAATAATCCTATTCTTAGATATACGCCCAGACGCAGATTCGGATGGCTTCTGCTAGGTACTCTCATATATTGATACGAACCCCCTGAGGTCCAGACGCCATGCTCCTGCGTGTGTGCATGCCTTGGGGTGGGACTTACCTTCGTCAGCTGGCTGGACATTTTCAGATGCAGTGATCCGAAAGGACGCATCGGTTGTGGTCGTGGCCGCCTTGGCATCGTCGAAGTAAGACAGACCGGTTTCCAGATTGCAATCGATACAAACAACTGACCCTTTCACCGGCCGCTTGGTCAGTTGAACCGGTCGTGAATCTAGGTGGTCGAATATGGTAGGCTTCATCCAGTTGGTGAAGTCGCTTTTGGTAGTCGCGACAATGGCATATGGCTCAGCGATGATAGTGAGCTTGCCTGTGCTCTTTAGGTCAACGTCGATGGACTGGTAGACTGCAGCGTAAAACATCTTGGAGACAGTTGGAGCAGCCTGGTAGAGCCAGAAGGTAGCTGTCTCTCGCTGCGGGTCCTCATTTCTGATATTTATAGTGAATGTAGTCGTCATTTCTAGACATATGTGTATCTTGACTCGTGCACGATACGCGTATGATTGAGATGGCTATATCAAAGTCGTACTCATGCTCGGGTATTCGGGCTGTCGCTAAGTGTGGCGGGGCTACGTAAAATGCAACAATATCAACACATATAGCACTCTGCCTGTCAAGGGCGTTACGTATAGTTCATTTGATGTGCAAGGCGACTACTGCATCTGGGCCGATTACTGAGGGAGGGTTCGATCGACCTCCTTAAAGCTCCGAACTGAATCATGTCCACTTCTTCCCTTTTTCTCGTCACATTAGCGCCCAAAGGGGTTTGGTGTGACTAGCTTGTGCTTAGCCAAAGTATAAAATCGAAAATCAACCATGCGCGCATGTAGCTCACACAACCCGGTCGAGGACTGACAGCGCCCTCGGTAAACTACCTTTACGCTTTATAATTTTTGTATTTTCTGTAACGGAACCCATCCATGATATTGAACCGTCAACCTCGCTTCGGTGGCCGATGGGCCCTTCAATCTTAAGCTGGCTGCCTTTTACAGTTATATTGGATACTAGCTAGCTTCTATCAACTCGTCAAGAGAATACGTACTAGTCCCGCCATGTTTAGACTACTCGATATCCGTTTCCACATCCGGTTCGTCCTCCCAACCGGGGCACATCCGGTCACGCGCGAACCAGCCGGGCTTTTCGGTATGAATAGCGGGCCTATCAGGATAATCCCCTATTTTCCACATAATATACATTGCCAAGGAGTATAAAGCGTAGTTTGTAGGACTGCCAAGCGCGGCAGCTCGATCCCAGTTACCGTAAGCTTTGTTCGTTGCCAACTTTTTCGCAGACCAAGGGGACAGCACAGGGTACCAGCGGTCATCATCAGGGTAGCGCTCAACAAAATCATGGTGCGGCCAGTCTGGTATGAGCCTTCTTGGATTATTACGCACGGCTGGATTGTACTCCACCATTACCTTATTGATACCTTTGAGGTGGAAAATGGCGTGTATAACCCATAGGGCGCGGTTATCGTAAAATCGGATATCGTATGGCCGCAGATTGTAAGCTGCGGCGGGATTTTCAAGACAATATTTCGCTTGGGCGATAGCGTTTCGTAAGGTCCGTTGTTTGAACCAGCGAGGGCATATCTTCAAAACTGCCGGCGCACTGTCGCCACCTTCGCCCTCCAAGTACGAGACTTTGATTGGGTCGGCTTCCTCTTCAAATACCTGGTCATCGCATAGTTTGGCCGGTTCGCAGTATACGAAAGGTGTCGGCAGCGGCGATAAGAAACTTGAAAAGAACAAGTGTGTTGTCTCGAACATTTCTAGAAGGGTATCAGTCTCGGTATTTGTTATTGCTTATGACCTATACTCTTCCAATATGAGCGCAGGTTTGCTTCCAATTGTAGCGGACGTGTTTCTAGGCATACCCATAATTCCAGCATTATAATTAAACCAATTGTCCCGCCATTGGGCGCCGAGATACCCAACTGCTGGCATCAGATCCAGGTCTGGTTTTGACACGTGCTTTATGATATTTGCTGCTTCTTCAAATGCACGGTAAATGTATTGTTTTTGTTCCGAGTCGCAATTGTAAATGTAGAGCCGCCGACTAAGACTGGTAGCATTTCTATCAGGCTCGGAATCCCCGCCATTTACGTCGGTCTGACCGGCGACGCTTTGGCGAAGCAACAGCATCAAGAGAGCGAGATAGAACATATCAAATCAATTAACGTGAAGTTGGGATATAGCCTGTTGAACACTGGACGTCGACAGACTTGTATTTAATTGATTGGCCCAAAACCTGCGCTGTAGTTACGGCCATTATCGAACATATGGCCTTTAAGGTGTGACTAGAGCATGCAATCGTTGACTCGGGTCGCTTTATAATTAGCTACATTGTACAATTGTGCAGCTGCCGAAGTTTCGCCATGTCGTAAATATAAACCCTATTGAACATACCCATATTTATGTGTCGAAGGCTTGCGGTTTTAGCATGTAGCAAACTTCAAGGAATTCGGCACAGATTCATATATTTCTTACTGTGCCCATCTGCTTACGAGACTAATTACTACTGTTCCAGATTCATTCAACAGCGGACCCAATACACCGGAACAGGCCACAGAGCTGAGACCATTGCATATTGATCAACTGATGTTAAAATTCCAACATCTGGGGATATACTGACAGAACCCTCTGCGCATCTGCGCATACATGCACTCGATCTGAGATTTATAACAACTTTCCTTGCCGTTTCATGCACCACTGCACGGGCTCAAAAGTACCAATTTACAACAACGTATGCATTCATAAAACAGGTTATAAAGCTGTTCGTGAACCGTCTCTGTACTGCGGTCCAACAGGAGCTCGGAGCAAAGTTGGTACAGAGCTGCCTATGCAGCGCGCCCAAGCATGAAGGCATAGAAAAACATCAGAGGCCATATACTCTGTTAGAGACTTATTCTGTATGAATCTCGGAGTCGTCTACCAGCTGCTAACGGACAGCTTTGTCCCGTCCGTCAGTTGTCATCGGATGCTGTACATGTAACTCTCACAACGTGTCTGCTTTGTTTCAACTTGATCAATTGATTCGTTGCGTTGTCTGTTGTGGACGACACAACACAAAGGGCTCGGAGTCTCTGCATTGATACACAACCTGTACTTGTCAAACGTTCTTCTGCTCGCGAGCTGCGGACCCAACCTCAACATCACAGATGGCTAATCCATGGCCTCGAAAATTTGGAGGCGCATCATGCCCATGTGCTAGAGCATGCCAATCGTCGGGCCCATCGCTATACCTGCAGACCACTATAGTTGGTGGTCTCCATGCAAAACACCTCCACCGAAATGATATCTGATCATGATACTACCCCAGTGGCCGTTCATTCTCCACGATACTCCATTTCCGTTACCCTCTATACGCATTCTGGCATATATACCGTATCCTGGGCGGTGTTATATCACACTAGATCAAGTAGCTTCCAGAATGAGAATCCAGGGATCAATAATCTTCGCACATCAACTTGGGCTCCTGCTGCCATGCACTCTTGCTGGGCCACTCATCAGAGCGTCTCAGTTCCGCTATCACAACCAGACTTCCTCAATACTATCTCCTCGCTCCGGATTATCTGTTGACTATGGCATATATCGCACGCCTCGGTCCTTTCAGATTGAGAAATGGAACCCTGACAACTTTACGTACACCATTACGGAGGAGGAGTACCGATCGTTTGACGACGACAACAGAATTCTAAAACAATTCGAAGGCTGCGGCGATGGAATGCGAAAGCATATCATTCAAGGCTTCATCGATGCGCGGACGCTTCTAGGCGACCCGGTAGACCAGCCAAAAGATTTTGCTATCGACTGGAGGACACCATCAGCTGTTGAATATCTCGGCGGGGCGTCAAGGACCAAGAAGTACCGGGGACTAGTGTCATGTAAGTCAACGAGCTTTTGAGCGTCCAATATCATGATTTGACCATCCTGCTCATTCCTATCCACCTAGCCAACCTGGGGCGCGCAAACATGTATCTAAACGAAAAGATAGATGGGGGGTTCATACCAATCAAGTGTACGGACCCTTTGCAACTTTGCGGTCATAAGGGTGTATACGCCTACGTCCCGCTATGGGAAAAGGCAAGGCCCGGAGAACGGGACTACATGAACTTTTGCCGAAGCTGGGGCTGGGTACCAACTCTTGACACGCAGTTGGAAGAACCGACGCTCAAGCACGAGACCGACGTTGACGAATGGATGAACACTGGTAAGTATGGATCACCATTTAATTTTTGTAGACCATCTATGTCGATGATATCACTTCGGGCCGCGGTATAACCTTGCTGATACATGCTGAGGGGCTCGCAACGTAACCAGGCAATGTCTTTCTCCACGAGATGATGCATTTGGTCAAGGTGGCATCGGCGCCCAAAGAACTCCTTCGAATCGATCCCTCAAACAAGGTATTGCAGATAATCGACGTGCAGATGGCGTTTCCTAGAGACCCCTCGCGGGTCCAACCAGGGTATGGCGGCTGGTTGACGAAATGGCTAGCTTACCACGAGCACTTCCAGGCTTGGAAAGTAAGCTCAAATGCGGACAACTATTCCCTCTATGCTCTCGCACAGTGGCTTCACAGAAGGAACGGGAGGTATCCGTTCGATCCGTTGATGATGCCGCAATGGCCTTATTCGAGAGAAAGGAAAACCTCGATTGCAAAGTTGTGTGAGAGGACGAACCAGGCAGCACGAGGAATGATGGGTTCCGTGGGCGGATCATCCATCGGTGGGACAGTGTCAATGCAGGGCGCAGAGCACGATGAGTGTGAAGTGGGGTTCAATGCGATGGAAACCAACATTCCACAATTTTCCGAGGGTTTCGACAAGCAACTAAACCCATGATGTGATGTTAACAGTAGAAGATTCGAAGCCCAGCAGAGGTATAATGCGTATAGCAGGCAGACACCGTGCTCTAATTATAGTGATAGGATTAACATTCGGATTATTAAATCGGGATGTTAACATTTACAGTATTTCACGGAGGTTTACTACTACTAATACCACTCCTGCGCGTATACGGTGATGTCACACACAGTTAGCCATCTCGATGCCGCCTCTGCACTCTGCACGCCAGATCGGATCGCAGCCAGATGGCCATCTGCATCTGCGTCTTGGTCCCCGCAGATTTACCCGGAGCATCGAAAAGACTTTTCCACCCACCGCCGCGGGTATGAATCCACTGATGAGCGTCGAACCGAATCGGGCCCCGGTAGGCGAGGACAGGAGGAGGCTTGTCGACGGCGAAGCACTGCCTGGAAGCCATCTGCGCGGGATTTAACCGCATCCAGGTTCGCATTGCATGAACATTAGTAAGTCATAAAAAATTTTCTCTTCCACCGACAAAAGATACGCGTATCCGGTGACGCTGAGTCTTTATAGCTTAGGAGGCCTTGCGCGCAATACGGCGAAGAGGGATTTTTTCCCCTCAACTTGATACAGAAGTGTCTACGAAGCCTACCTCGATGCATCTCGAAGGAAAACTCGGGCACTAGCACCTGCCTATTATTGGCTAATAATAATACGCTACCAAAGAGCGCAAGCACAGCCAATGGCAAAGCGCCAGCACCCACCTGCCTGGGCCAGCGAATAACGGACGCCTCGAACCGATCGAATGAGAGATTTCCGTGAACGCAAACGAAGGTCTTGCGACAGAAGCAGGGAGGGCAACCGCCTGGTTTGCGGCTTCCCGCGACAGGTTATCTCAAACCTTCCTCCCGCCTCGCCAGTTGGCTGACGAAACCGCCAGCATGACAAGTGAACCACCTCATTGGAGCTCACCCAGGCAAGCGGCTTCCTCTTATCACCCCGGTCTCACGAGCTGGCCAGCGATGCGGCTAACCGAAATTAGTACTCTGTTCGGCCTGCTCGGTCTGGGATGTCGTTTGCTGGCAAAAGCCTGGCATTGACGCTTCCCCTCAGCTGCCTGCCAGCTGTTTTTAGCTCCGCCCAGCTAAATATGGAGCTGCTTGAGTGGCTTCAATGATATATTAGGCCCGGGGCATCATGATCTCTACCCTTCTTTCCAGGGCTTGAAAGGAGGCATCACATTCCGACCAGCCACGACCTTTTTTCCCCCACGCATATCGCCTTCGCCTTGTTAGCTTTGACAGCTCTGAGGTTAAAAAGGGAAACGCTACCTGCGCTCAGCTCGTTCATGCGATCTCTTTGCTGAGTGGCCAGCTGTCAGGAGAACTCCTCTTGCCTTGACTTAGCCCAGTCAAACACCAGACGACTCGAACAACCGAATCCAAAATGCCTCCTTCGAGAACAAAAACACTAAACTACACCGTCGAGGTTGTCGACAAGACCGGGAAGGCCATCCATACTGTACGTTTACGTCACCTGTCCCTGCATGCACGAGCGACTCGCGCACATTCGATGCATCTGGGATTCCCAAAGCCTCGTCGTCCTCCTAGTCGATGTGTTGCAGGCCCCCATGCTAACTGAACCCTCGATGCTCTGCAGTCCCGAACCATCCTAGGCGCCCTCCGCGAGGCGCGAGATGCCTACAAGGCGAAACGAGCAGAACGCAAAGCCGAACGAGATGCTGAGAAGGCCGCCCGCCGCGCTGTGAAAGAGCGAGCCTATGAAGAACAGCTCAGAGAGGCCCGCCACGCACGCCGCGAGGCACGCAGAGCTATCGAAGATGGCGGCAGAGCTGAAGACCGTCGTCGGGAGCGAAGGGAACGACATGAGCGACGGATGATCGAAGCTGGCGGTGTCGCCGGTGTCGCCGGTGCCGTCGGCGCCGTCGGCGCTGCCGAGATGTTGACTCGCGACAACGGATCCGATACTTCAAGCTTATACTCTGCGGCGGATGCCAACAGGTCGACTGGGCAGCTGACAGTTCGGTCGATGACTGACCTATCGCTACCGCCGCCTCCGCCAGAGGTGGACGAGGAGGAAGACCATCTCACGGCGTTGTTTACACAAGTACAGGATATCATCGATCACGCTGCTGCGGCGCAGAGCTCCGTCATCACTCTTGTCGAGGCACTGCGTCGCGATCCGGAGACACTGGCGATGGTTGGGATCACTCTGGCAGAGATTTCCACGATTATTGCGAAAATGTCACCAGCTGCGCTAGCCGGTGTAAAGCTTAGCTGGCCGATGGTGTTCACCTTCCTGGCTAGCCCGCAATTCGCCATCGTCGCCGGCGTCGGCATCGGCACGACTATTATTCTCCTTGGAGGCTATAAGATCATCAAAAAGATGATTTACGGAGAGCCCGCCAAGCCGCCAGAGATCGTTGACATGGGTGGCAAAGTGGTAGAGGAGGGGGAGGTGAGAGTCCTCACACAGGGCGATGAGCCGGTCAGGGAGATGACACAAAGGATCGAGGAGATTCGGATTGATGAACCTGTGCGTGAGCGGGAACGGGAGCGGGAACGGGATAGAGAAAGGGAAAGGGAAAGACACCACCGGAGCAAGAAAGATCCCGAAAACGACCCATTGGCCTTTGGGCATTCGGAAGGGTCGTCAAAACGGCGGAACTCGAACCGCGACGTTGGCTCAAGGCGGTCATCCGAGGACCCCGTGAGGCCGACGCAGCACAGGTCCAACACCGCGCCTGTGGGGTTCATGAAGCGATCAAACACGCTTTTCGCGGCGAAGACCCAGCAGCCAGAAGTCCCGCAGCTTGCCTTCGACGTCTCGAAGTCGAGCAGCAAATCCAGGTCATCACACGAACACAGATCATCCAAGAGCTCGAAGAGCGACGATTCGAAGAAGTCGAGCAGCAAGCGGGACAGGGACACCAAGGATCTCGAAGAAGGAGGCAAGTACTTGGTCGTGAGGAGACGAAAATAATATGGTGATATCATACCACCACGGTACGGACTACGGGATGGCAGAGCTGCTTGGGTTGGACCTGCAGCCTGGTCACGACCGGTTAGACCATTGCAATTGCATTATTCTCACGCAACGGACAGGCGCATCAGATTCTACAGCGTTTTTCACTTTTGGGATGGCGTTTATATACCTCTTATTGTTTCCAGCCGGCATTGTCACAGCCTACGCCGGCGGACAGGAGTCATCTGCTCATATTACTATATCTCAACCTGACGGACATCAGGGTATTTATTTCCTTTGTACATTAAGCATAAAGCCAGAGTATATCGGCCTCATATGCATATAGATAGATAGCTATATACCATCTTGGTAATATTAAGAAGATTGGAAGTCATTTAGCATCAGCCCCGTAGGAGTGAACTGGGTACGCACGGTATTAGCTTTATCGCGTACCGAGCTCGAGATATCTGGCGTCGGCTACAGCCGGCTGAGTTGGACTTAGCCCACAGCCGCCTGGTGAAGCTTCCCCGGATTGCTGCTTCCGCAAACATCGACTCCTGCATCGCCATCTGCACCTGTCTGGGCCTCCGTTCTACCGTGGTCACGATTCTTGGAGGCTCCAAAGATGCGACGGAGAGCCATCGCGCCGTTGTTTCGCCTCGCGCGCAATGGGCAGCCATCGGGAGCTGCGCGACGATACAGCACCCATCCCCCCAATGCCAAACTGAACTTGCCAGTCCAGTACAACAAGTCAGCCTACCTCTCACATACCGCTCAGACGACTCTCGCGAACCCCGAGCTGCCCGCTGAGATTCGCGATGCCGGAAATACCACCCGCCAGAACCTCTATCAGTCGGTCAATTCAGCTCTGCAGACCGCCCTGTCGACCGACGACCGCGCCATCCTCTTCGGCGAAGACGTAGCCTTTGGCGGCGTCTTCCGCTGCTCGACCAATCTCCTCGACAAGTTCGGCCCGAATCGGGTGTTCAATACGCCTCTGAACGAGCTGGGCATTATCGGCTTCGGGATCGGGTACGCCAGTCATGATTCGGCCAACACGGCGATTGCAGAGATCCAGTTTGGCGACTACGTCTTCCCGGCGTTTGACCAGATCGTAAACGAGGCGGCAAAGTACCGCTACCGTGGGGCTAGCGAGTTCAACTGCGGTGGCCTTACCATCCGGATGCCCGTCATGGGCGTCGGCCATGGGGCCTTGTACCACTCCCAATCGCCTGAGGGATTCTTCAGCCACGTCCCCGGGCTCAAGGTCGTTGTCCCCAGAGGGCCCGTGCAGGCGAAGGGATTGTTGCTGCAGAGCATCCGGGATCGCAATCCTGTCATCTTTATGGAGCCGAAGATTCTCTACCGCGCTGCTGTGGAGGAGGTTCCGGTGGATGAGTACACGCTGCCGCTTGGGAAAGCGGAGGTATTGGCGACGGGAAGCGACATCACGATTATCTCATACGGCACGCCGCTGTACACTGTCGAGATGGCTGCCAAGGCGGCAAAGGAAACCATGGGGGTGAGCGTGGAAGTCATTGATCTGAGGACGGTGTATCCGTGGGACAAGGAAACGGTGTTTGCGAGTGTCAACAAGACAGGGAGGTGTATGATTGTGCATGAGGCTCCGAAAGGCGGTGGAATTGGCGGCGAGATTGCGGCGAGTGTGCAAGAGGGGTGCTTCTTGAGGCTTGAAGCGCCAGTCGGGCGAGTCACGGGGTGGGATGTGCATATGGGGTTGGTATTCGAACAGTTCAATGTGCCGGACGTCGTCAGTAAGTGCCAGCTTCTAGTCCCCAGTTCGAACGATTTTCAGAAAGGCCGATGCTAATGGGACGCTGTTCTGCTTTAGGGGTTCTGGATATGATTAGAAAGACTATGGAGTACTAATTCGTCGCCGTGTAGTTGGCGTGACTGTGTACGCAGTATGTCTGTGGTGTGTGATACAGTTTAGTGACGATTAGGCAGGTAAGATAGAGGCTACTGCGGCGGTTAGTTAGATGTGTCGCACATGTATAGAATATATACAAAACCCATTCGGGCTGTAGGATATTTCTGGGCATATTGCGCGTGGTACAATTGGGAGCCCCTAGGTCATGCTTATATATAGTGTATGTGTAGAACAGTAGACGCACATGTGTCTTCCTCGATCGGGCAGCAACCAGGCGAGTTTGAGGTTCCAGCCACATCGGGCAATCGGGGAGAGACGGCTCTGTCGGAGTCCTGTTGCGCTGTAACGGCCTCCCGCAACCAGTAAGCAGCCATACTGAACGCGGACGTTCGGAATTTGGTACAAGATATGGTATTTCGTACCAAGTCCGCACTTTGTATTTTTGCCTGAACAGCAACTGGTGCAGGTATTTCCATCCCATGTGTCCAGCAATACCAAACTCCCTGCGTCAGTAACCGACCGCCTACTCCATCTATCAGCCGAGACCGTGTCCTACCCCAGCATGTGGTGTGGCACCTTTGTTTGCAACGTTTGATATCTGCGTCCCCTGGTCGTCGGTTCACCGGCTAGGACTGAGCTCTCTCTGATTGGTGCATGGGCATCCATATAACATTGGCAGCCCTGAAACAAGCTGCAAGGGGCAGCCTGCCAAGGGCCAGAATTTGCCGGTCAATCCACGCTCTCTGCGCCAAATTGAAGCCAATTGTGGGACCACGCGCTCTCATTGGCCAGTTCTGTCTGGGAACCAGGGAGCGTGCCTCCTTAATCCGAGCATTTGATATTCCTTCTTCTGCGTGTCCGCTTCCTGCCTACTTGTTTCCCTGCCTATCACTTATCGTCTCTCGACGCACATACCGCATTGCTCCGTGCAGACAGGCGCATTAGCATTCAGCTGCTGTTTATTTTAAGTCAGCCGTCCTCGATCTCACCATAATACAATATTACCAATGGGAACACCTTGCTCACCGAACGTTTCATCCCTTTGACATGCGCTTGCCCTTATTGTTGTTCCGTGGGCCGTAGGATATCACCAACCTGTATTTGCGCTTCCGACACACTCTTTCCAACACTCGCCCTTCGCGCCCCTCCAACTGTAGTCAACCTAAAATGGGGGAATAGAATCCCTCATCGCGCAGTCGCCTTTCTCTCACCAGCCAGCTCTGTTCGAGCCGAGGGTCTCCGTCGCCTGTCTTTGCTAGTTTTCGTTCTCTTCGCTGTGGCACGTTGACCGTGACAGCGTCCGTTCCTTCGCCGTCGCCTAGGTGTTTTTCGTTGTGGACCTCTGGAGGGCCTTGTTCCGTCTCGAGAAGAATTGGATATACGATCTTTGGGTTTTTGGCTGAGCCGCATACAACAAGCCGTCGTTGGGACCTGTGGACTGGATCTCAGGAAGTCAGAAGGATTTCAGTACTGTCGTGATTGTTAGTTGTTGAAGTGGGAATGAGAGTACTGCGAGACAGGAAATATACCGACACACATTATCAACATCCCATCCACGACCTCTACGCTAATAATAATAATCACCATTGTCATCTTCGACATCACTACGGCATCGCCTGATATCGACCTATCTCGAACTCCCGGTTATCGAACGCAGCGATGGGTCTGATAAGAAGGAAGCGCGACCAGGAAGTCTTCACGCAGAAGCAGAAGTGGGACTACATTGTATGTTTCCAATGTCCTGGTTCTCATCGCGTATCGTTGCTAATATTTCGCTGGTGGTTAGAATCTCAACGACTTCAAAACCCGGTCCTGCTGGTCGCCTGTGGCGTATTTCTTCTTCTTCGTCAATTGCTTCTTCGCCGTCGCCGTTGTTGCCGCCGACTGCTACACCGCTGTCAACCTGCTCGTCTTTGACCGCTGGTCCTCAAAAATCGACCCTGTTGTCCCGTTCCGGATATCGAAATGGATATTCGCGGGCTGCATCTTGTTCTCATTTGTTCTGATCGGATTCTCGGCTTTGTGGAGCATCAGAGCTATCAAAGGCAACAGTGTTGCAAGGGGTTACTTGAACGTCTACGCACAGAGATGGTGGTGCTGCGGGAAGGGAGGCTACCAGCGGTTCTTAGTGTTCACAGAGCTTACCAAGAGTAAACACGGGAGCGACTATGTGATGCTATTCTCCTACTTTTCTTTCAAAGGTTTGTCCACCGTTTCTCGTTCTTAACTCCGGCCAATTGTGGCTTACAGTTTTGTTAGGATGGGCACAGGTTTTGCTCGCGGACGGCCCGCGTCAGGTCCTCAATGGCATAACGCTTTATGCTGTCATGAAGGCGAAAATAATTCCTGGCACCCAGAAGAGCGGCTTGAACGGGCTAATTGCTTCGATCAAGGCATTAGAGGAAGAGTCGTTCACACAGGCAATGATCTTGTCCGTCATGCTCTTCACTTGCGTCTGGTGGATATTTCATTTCCTTCAGCTCGCGCTCGCCGTCCTGCTCTGGGTCATGTTCATCTGGCACCATGTACCTAGCGGACACACCCTTGGATCCTACTGCAGAGAAAAGATTGACAAACGGCTGAAGGGCATCGTAGCCAAGAATCATCAACGGACACTCGAAGAGGAGCGAGAGGAAAGGTTGAAGGCTGATAAAGCTGGCCTCGGGGCACGAAAGCCTACTCTACCGGCTTTTGGGGCGGATGCATCGTCGGCTGGTCCTACGAAGTCCTTTGCCTCAAATGGGCCAACATTCCCCACCATCAGCGAGAAGCCAATTGTAGGGCTTCAGAGAACAAATACCATGGATACGGTTACAACCACTGTTTCATCCAGGCCCGATACAAACATGCCGTCCAGACCGCCATATGCAGCCAGGCCGCCTTTTCTTAAGAGAACCCCGACAAATGGGACCCAAGGCACTAATGCTTCATCCGGGTTCGACGACATGGCTAGCCTATTGGGGGATAGGAAGGACCCGTTCGCGAGGACTAATACTCCACTGCATAGGCCTCAACCGCCGGTTGGCCCATATTCGAGACCCTACACTCCAAACCACGGACCAAACTCCTCTGAATACTCACTCACAAATCCATACGAGACCGCCCCTCTCCAGCCCCATGATTTCCTCGGTTCATCCCAACACCTCCCACCGGTCAACAGAAACGATGCAGTATCTCCTTTCTACCCCAATCAGCGTGCATCGCCTGTCAATCGGGATGATACTATCTCCCCTGCCGTGAATATGGGACCTCCACTCCACCGGCCATTGAACTTCGACCCAATGCGAAGCAACAGCCCTCAGCAGTTCCCTCCTGGCGGTGCTATCCCTCGCCGGTTCCCAGTCCGATCTCAAGATGCAGCTTACCCGCAAAATTTGCCTCACCAGCAAGTTGCCAATTCGTCCTCGCCGGCGCCCGATTTTTCGCAATATAGGGAACATCGCCACACACCACCTATTCACCACCAGCCCGACTCTGAGGTTTTTGAGATGGATGGAGGTATTATCCCGCCAGCGAATGAACCTAGCGCTGGTGCGGTGGAGCTAGATGCTGCACCTGTAGCTCCACTTGCCCAGGAAGCCACGGGAAATAGCGGTTTCGCGTCTCACCCCATGGCGTTCGAGCTCGATACGGGTGTTTCTGTTCCTCAAGCTACCCAGAGGAACCCGTCACCGCCACGGACCAGGCGTCTCACCCCACCCCAACCGATGCCAACTCCTGAACCACGGTTGGGATCGCCGGCCGATTTGAGATCGAGATCCCCTCCACGTCAAGCCGCGGGGCCGGCGTACAGGAAGCCAGCCTATCAACCGGCAGGCGGCGTTGTCCCAACCTCCACTCCGCCTCCTCAGCGTTCCCGGCAGCCTCTTGAAAGCTTTGATAGCGAAGACCACGGGGTCGGAAGAAACGTCCATGGGAACTACGATATCGAAGCCGATGTGCTAGACTCATACCTCCACCGCTCGCCGCCAGCTCAAAACCCGCTGCCGCAGCCACAACGGCCCTTCGCACAACCACACCAACGCCAGGGATCACAGGGCAGCAGACCGAGCACGCCAACAAGGGGACTGCCCGTCTATCGTGAGTCTGGCGACTATGAAAGCACCTACGGCAGCAGCCTTGGAGAGCCCGCATACTCGCCACCGCAGAGGAGTATGACCGCGGACCCTACATCCGGGTACGGAGCTATTGGTAACAGAGGGTTTGGTGGCGCTCAACCCGAGTTTGGCTTCCCTCAGAGGAGTATGACGGATAGCCCATATCATAACCAGCGACAGTCGCCCCATCCGCAAGAGCAAGCCAGGGCTTCTCCACCGAGGGGTAACAGCCGGACATTTGAGCGTCCGCCACATGGGAACGGTGGTTATGGTGGTTATGGGAGAGATGGCGGGAACGGAGGATACGGCGGGCGATGGTAACTAATAAATGGGATATACCTGTGGAGGTGATTCTTCGACGATAACCCGGTATATGATTACCAAACCATTATCATTCCTGTACCTTTTCTCAACTTCTATATCCATTGTTCATTACTGGGAAGGATGTCCCATGTGTTTTTTGGTGTTTCTAGTGGTGGGATTTCATTTGTTTTTTGTTTTTTTTCTTCAATTCAGGCACTTCTATTTGCCATCTTGCTTTATTTTCACGCCTATACCCTCATTGACGACAAATTCTAAGTTATATTCATCCATCTATACTTTGGTAAAATGTAGCTCTGTGGAAGCTTCACAGGGCCAACTGTTGGCCACGACCATGCCCGGTTGGTGCACTTTTCGTTCCGTTGGTATTGCGTCATGAGCTGCTTACGAGACTAGGACATGAGCATGTTTAGCACACGCGAGCACGTGTATTGTAGATAGTGATAGGGCGAATGAGTGATATGTATCCTGCCGGAGGAATATATAAGACTTATGTTGACACTATAGAGCATATACTTGCAACGGTTGTCTGCAACAGTCCCCAAGTTGGCAGCAGACAGAATATATATGCCATCATCTTCTAGATCGATCGAACCACGTCCACATTATCAATTTCTCAATATTGCAACATGGTCCAGCCAATCGCAGCAAGATTCCTAGAGCTTACCCCTCCAAGTCACGTTAATCCGCAAAAGGACAGTACAGAATCCGGTCAAGAGGACCAGCCCAAGGCGATGGATTCGGACGCCCAGAAAGGTCCAACAAAATCAACACAACCACCAAAACGCCACGACGACTTGCCGAACACAGACGGGGACGGCGACGGCAGCCCAGATCAGGGGCAGTGGCTGAAGAACCACTGAAAGCCGATGCGGACGACACCGCGGAGTCTTTATCTGTATACGAGATTGTAGGTGGGCGTGGCAGCAATTCGATGGGGCCGCCCGCCCCGGACTTAATATTGGGATATAATTAAAATTACATGTCAGATATATCGGCGTGCATGGCGGCGCATCTCGCGTATCAGGCAGCTTGGATGGGCAATAACACTGCAGGCCGTGCAAATTAATGCAACATGCATCTCCATCTTGGCCCGGCGATGCGCCGCCTCAAGGCCCCTTCGTGATCACCTGTGCGCCCTCCAGCCTCGTCGATTCCGCCCCGCCAGGCGTATATCTACCCGCCCGAGGTACGGCAGTCCAGCTAGCTAGCTTCCTCTCTACAGCCAGCAGTACTCGTCCACTCCTAGGTCGCCATTGGGCCCTCCCCCCACTCTATCGATAGCAGATATGTGCATCTACCGGTCCACCTACACGTCATGCGGCCATAGCCACGAACTTCGCCGCGTCTGTCCTTGCAACCACTGTTGTCCGTGTCTGCCTGAGCGGTTTACGGGTGTCGAGTGCATCAGCAAAAGTACGATAATACCAGAGCAGTGTCCGACGTGCGAGAAGGGATCCTTTGTCCGCGCCCAGTTTGAGTCCTTTGTGGAGCGGCAGATGGAAGGAAAACACCGAGGGCCAGCGGAGCCGTGGGATATGTTGCAAAGGGGGGGCGCGAGGGCGCAGGCGAGAACGATACCAGAGATCTCTGGCGGCGATACCAATGGAAACAATGGGAAGGGTGGAGGGGTAGCCGGCAATACACAGGCTGGCATGAGAAATGGCAGTCCGAGGCCTGTGAATATACAAGATGGCACCAAGACAGATGTTTCCGGGATTGCTCAGACTGAGGCATCGAGGCAGCCCGAAACCGATCAGGCCTGTGAGACTGAGGAGGTGGCCCAGTTGGACCTCGACATGAGCGGTGACGACTGGCACATAGATATCTTTGGGAACAGCAGTGGCGGCGGAGCAGAGGCCACTACGACCACCATCTTGACAGAGCCCGTCTTGGATCTGGACGCTGCCTCGACCAGCGGGCCGGAAGCTTCTCCAAACACCACACCGACAAGTGAGCCAGAAACTACCACAACTGTCATACCGACTAGCGGACCAGAAACCACTACCGCCGTCGTGCAAGCCAACGAGCCGGTAGTAACTGCAGGTTCCATATCAGCCAGCGAGCCAGAAAGCATTGCGAACACCACATCGGCCAGTGAGCCGGAAACAGCTACGACGGCCAGTTCGACCAGCGAACCAGATATCGAACCAGATATCCCCCCCAGTGCCGTATCGGCAGACGAACTAGAAGCCACTCCAAGCGCCACACCGGTCAGCGAAAGCATACCGGAGCCAATAATGCCCCGTATACATAAAACGTCCAGATCGGTTCCAGGGATAATCGTGAGTAGCGAAAAGGCCACAGACCAAGATAACGTGAGCATCAAGACGTCTGGTGGCGAAGCCGCTCCCCGAGATGCGAGGAGGCGGTTACGCACCGTTTCAAGCTCCCTGCGAAACGCCATCCGGGCGAGCAAAATGTTCCGGGACAAGCAAGAGCAAGAGGCTGTCGAGGCAACCGCCCCCGTTCCCAGCAGGGAAAAGAGCAAGCGTTTATTCTCTAAGAGCCTTAAATTGGGAGACGCATCAGTGTCGGATACGACTGCGGAACCCAAAATGGATCTGGCTACCGGTATCCCAGCTGTAGAAGAGCCGAAGCCAAAGGTGGAGAAAAAGAAGCTGCGATTCTCCTTTTTAACAGTAAAGAAGAATGCGAATCGGCAAGGGGGCGATTCAAATACTAGCAACATGACTGCTAGCAGGTCGGATCCGATCTTTTGAGAAGCTCTAGCCCAGGAGGCAGGGGCGTTCCGGCATATCAACACTCCGCGCGTTCGCAGTTCAAAGGCCGTTCCTGAAGCACTTGAATTGGTGATTTAGCTTGCTATGGTCATACCCTCGGTTCACGCTCCATTCTCATAATAATTACATTCGACAGCACGTTTCGCACCAAGCGGCCGGTTTGCGAGACAACCGACGACATATATCTGGGAGCCAAGTTGACCTGGCGTTGATATATATGTGTTTTTACCTAGACATCCCTTTATATTGTATTTGCTATTGTATACATGTACATACGTTTCTGCTTGTGCCCCAAAATTAGTCTCAGTGCCATATAGGTACCATTATTTTGAATATATTCGATCGTATTGCTACGGCGCTGTAGATACCCGGTTATAGGGATGAGGATTGCAATCCCGTCTTGATTTGCTAGATAAGCTTTCATGGCGGTCTGGGCGTGAAAGCTTGGTGTTCCTGCAGGTGGTCAGGTTCCAGAGAGGCTATGTGATGATTTAGGTACTTTCCAGATTTGGTGAGACGACGTTGTGGTATGTTTAAGGCAACTGGTTGTATTATATATCATGACAGCATTCCTGTAGATAGTGTGGATGATGTAGATTATTAATTTCGTTCCAGCAACTGCCTAGTAATTCTAACTGCTGAAGTTTTTTTTGAGTGGAGTAACGGTTTTATAAGCCAGTGGCTGCTATCATAGGTGCGAGACTGGTTCGATTGTTCTAGCAGGCCCTCATAAAATGCAACATAAACAACACCTATTATGTATAAGGTATAGCTAGAGCTCAATCTGGGCAGAGAAACTTCTGGGCTCGTGAGAGCTGGTCGTCCGTAGCACTCCTCACGTATTGTGGCTGTCCTGGAGGAAACAATCTAGTAGAAGATTCTGGGTTCAGCTCGTGTGAAAGCGCCCGCGCGTGCCCACAATGCTGGGGGGTATAAATTTTCTGACCAACATTAATTTCTAGGCTTGCTCTTAAACTCCAACATACTACCTTCAACCATCTGTCCATTTCATCGCTGCCGCCTTCTTTTGCAGGCTCGACGAGAAACGGCGTGGAAGAACATGGCAGTCACAACTTTACTATGTACCCATATATCGAAGACGTTCCTAGCCGATGCTGGGTTAGCATAGCCCTATTGTCATCCATGTCTACAAGTTGATCCCTTACAACTACCTTTTCCACCATCTTTCCTCTATTTTGCAAGCGCGATGATCGTATAAGAAGCGGGGTGAGCAAACACGGCAAGTCACTATCCTATTGCCACGGTATGCTACCTAAGTGGAATCACCTTGTGGCGTTATCCCGAGCACTTTCGCATCAGGTGTTTAGCCAACTTGGACTAATATTACTTTAGGTATCAAGGGTTGGCTCTTTCGATACTATGATATATATATATATATACGCCGATACGCATGATATCCTACTGCTTATGCCCACTGCCGGCGTAGCTTATTTACTGTACTATGTCGGAGAGCCCTAAAGTTGAGGAGCTAGATAGACATGTACTAGCGCCATGGTATCCGATAACCTAACGGAGTCTATCGATGGCCACGAGATACGGAGATATGATTGGTAAACGCCTATATTTCCAAAAGGCACAATCGATCCGGCGGGATGGCTGCCGGTGCCTCTATCAACGCTATATCGATTGTGCGATGCGAGGGCAGCTAAAAGATTATAATGATAGCGACGACAATGCCTCAAGATGTCGACGACTCTTACAGCGCGCAGCCTTTCTATAGTTGCATTCTACTCGTTGCGACATTCGCGGGACCTCCACCATCGCACCTCATTAAAACTATATATAGCGTATGCGTTGTTGGTCTCCGAGCCGGTCGTCTTGGACATCTATGTTTCTGCCCGCCAAATTCACCGGTATGGCTTGATCGGGCGAGACGGCCCGGGCAGACCATTGCTGGTATACCTCCCCAAAATCAACCGTGGATGTCATGTCTTCTGGTCCGTGCAATACCTTCTACACGACTAGCGACCTCCACAAAAGATGGCAGAAGGTTAAGGCACAGGGCAAGGCATCCAAGGCACAAGAGATTTTATTTTATCCATAAAATCATCTTTCGACTGGGCGTCGGATCAAACAGAGTACCCCATTAACTCAAAGAAGGAGGCCAACTCCGGGGCAAAGGCAGCGCTCTTCCTCACAGGGCTGATCGTAGTGGGCGCTCCTCTAGCTCCACTCTCACTTTCACTTTCATCGCAACTTGACAGAGTTACTTATGATCAGGACAGCTGGAACGTTCCCTACTTCGGATTGGCTGCCTTTGATTTGGGTTTCTCGCTGGAGGAACGGACGTACTGTCTTGCCGCTAGCGAACAGTGTTCTTATTTCATTGTCATGCAGCCTTAAAATATGGCTGTACTTCTGTGCCAAGTGAGCCTAGAAGATTTCGACCCTAGAGAATGTTTACCCATTTTAAGATTTCAATTGGCTGGAAGGAGTGAATTCAAACCGCAAACACACGTCTGTAT
>KI966418.1:8843-131597 GCA_000525045.1 Drechslerella stenobrocha 248 | reverse complement strand
TTTCGAATTGCTGAAATGAACCAGTTTATGGTCTCAGTGGCAGCCATGGCGCCATGGCTACACTGCGCCTTTTCCATCGAGACCCAGTCACAGCCCAATATATGCAAGTGTACCTCAAACTAACGCTTGCCCACTACAAAAATCGTGGGATGACCGAGGTCTGCTGCTGGTCTGTACTAGCGCCACATCAGCGACGCTATCATACGACTTGTGAAAACAGCGCGCGTGCCGTTTACTATTGTACAATGACAATTGGAAAGGCATGGTACGTGTGGACCAGTAGAATGTGCCGTTCCTGGGGTCTATCGGACATGAGAAAGAATGAAGGATCCCATCCGTTTGTCGGGCGGTGATAGGCATCGAGTTGTTGTGGTTGCCCATGTATGAATTTACGGGAAACAGAGAAATGGTATATCGAGAATTGAAACTAGAGTTGTTACGGCTGCACGTGTATGAACCTGGGAAGAAAGGAGAAATGGTATATAGTTGAGCATCGGTCACACGTCGAGAGCAATTTAGCTGGGAACAAAACTGATGATACAATGCGGCGGATGCGTTTGGAAACAATGTGCAATATCCAAAATATCCTCTAATACAAGCACGCGGTGAGACCAATACAAAACGCCGATGGGGATACATTCCACAGGCCTGCAAGTGGAAAGGTACGCTGCACAGCGTGATGGTATGTTGTGCCCTTACTGTTTGTGGTGGTGAGGGTGTCCACCAACCACGATTTCGTTGTGTTCCGTCTCAGTTTCGCCCTGGTCCTGGGAGTTGGCGGCTGCTTTCCTGCGCTGTTCATCCTTTCGCCGGTCGAGGCTCTCCTGCGTTTCCTTGAGCTTGATTACTCCGCCATCAAGGATCATCTCGTAACTGTGGCAATCAGTGTTGCCCCAAGCTGTGCCCTCAGCGTCCTCGTAACTTTCCCAGTCGTTAGTTAGGTAATGGAGGAAGCCGCCGTGACTCACAATGACGAGCTCCTGGGAATCACTGTAGTTATCAAAGAGGTATTGCCTTGCGGCGTCAGCACGCTCCTCGACCCTGCCTGCTTCGTACAAGCCCGTCTTGGAAGGCCAGTCGGGGAGGGCGAGGACGTGAGTGAAGTCTAGCAAGTCCACCCGTTTGTACAGGTTTATGTTTGGGAACGTGACGGCGCATTCATGGACGAAGTCTTTGATTGTTGGGACGGGAGAGCCGATATCGCACTGCCACTCGCCGACCTCCTGGAAGATGGGGTGGGTTTCGATGCGCCACTGCGAGTCGGCGGCGGCCAAGCGCTCAATTGAGGGGCTAAAGGACTCGAGGGTGGTCTGGATGGTGCGCTTGAGAGGGGAGCAAATGACATTTGTGACACTCTGGTGGTAGGGGAAGCCGGTGGAGAGGGTTGCGCACTGGGTGTGGCCCTTGGGGGTGAGGATCGGGTCGTGGATTTCGTGTTGCCAGTTGACGTTGTGTTGGCCTTCGGCGTGACCTGCGTTGGAGTGTCAGCTGGAAACCTTAATTCGAGGCTTGCCACGAAGCCGGAGACCGGGCCGAAGCCGGAGACCGGGTCGGGGACTCTGAGGGGGAGAGGCATGCTTACGGACGAGGTGGAGCCTGCGGGGGGGCATTGTGACGGGGCTGCGAGGAGTGAAGAGTGGAAGGTTTGGGAGTATGGAGTTTTGGAGTGGACTTTGATGGGGGGGCCGAGGAGGAGGCTTTATAGCCCAGTTACGACGTATACGGAAGGATTCCCGACGCGGACGCCGCGCGTGGCTCCAATCGCAATGCGCCGATTAGCGAATGGGCGCCCTGCAGCAACGGCTGGCCGGCACGAGTCAGTGCTGCTGGCCGGGCCGGCGATTGGCTGGCGATTGACTGGCTTGGTGGTTGGTGGCACTAGTCGGAGGGAGCTCCAGCGCGGGTGTGGTTGTACATCTGGCGGAGGTTGAGGTTGACCCGCTTGTGCTTCAGCCAGCCAGCCCACTCGTCTTTTCCGTCTCTTTCGTTTTTGTGTCCTTCTCCTTGGTGTATCTTGTGTCCTTCGTCGGGAGGAGAGGCGGGCCAATTGGCGAGCTCTGGAGGACAGGTGTCGGGGATGACTTTGGGGACGGCATGCCAGGCCCATCTGGAGGGGCCGCCCATGATGAGGGCGTCTCCGGAGCGGATTCTGAGGACGAGGGTGTGCTGATCGAGGGGTGGAGCTGGTGGGGGCTGGACGGTCTTGCCTTTCTTCCGCCGGTGCTTCTTTTCGTCAACATTCTTTCCGTTGGCATTCTTTCCGTTGGCATTCTTTTCGTTGGAGTTCGTTACGTCGGTATTCTCTTGTGTAGGCTTTCCGTCGATATTGTCCTCAGCGGCCTTTCCATCGGGATTCTCTTGTGCAGGATTCACTTGTGCGGGCTCTTCTACAGGATTCTCGGACGGCGGGTCGAACAGCGGGTCGGACGGAGGGTTGGACGGCGAGAGGGAGATGAGAAAGAGGGCATCGCAGCCGATACTGATAGAGACGAGGTCCTTGTCGGCCTCCTCGCTGACGTCCCTGTGGGCGGAGAGGGTGTCGCCCGGGGAGTAGGTGTTACAGATGGCGGCTTGGGGCTCGATGGAGGGGAAGATGCCGTGGACGAGGTTGCGGATGTCGCGAGGGAAGGGGACGGGGGGCCCGTCGGGGTACTGCTTGGTGGACCAATCGTACTGGCCGCCGAGGGTCATCCAGCGCAGCTTTCTGGCGAGGAGGAGGGAGAGGGAGAGGGGCTTGTGGAGGGCGGGATCCTTGGGGGAGTATTCGGTGTCTGGGGGGAGGTCGAAGAAGGAGGATTGAGATGGAGGCGGAGGGAGGTTGTAGTGGAGGTGGACGTTTGTGAGGTGGTCCGGATTGGAGAGGTCGCGGAGGAGCAGCTTGGAGAGCAGGGCGTCCTGGACGGCGACGGGGAGCAGCGACGGCACTATCCGCAGGCCTGTTGTCCGTAACGTGGTAGCAGTAGTCAGCATATAGCTATAGTGCATCGTGGGAGTAACAGTGATATGATGCAGTGGGATACGGAACAGCCGTGGGAGTGTGGATGGAAAGCGCAATCTGATAGGGACATAGTGGGGGATGCGGATAGTACCTGGGACGGAGGGGTGCTCGTAGACGGTGGCGGGGAGCAGCTCGGCAGGCTGGACAGGGCGCGAGAGAAAGTCGCTGTAGACGGCGGCGAGGGCGTCCGGGGCGATTTCGTTGACGGGGCGCAGAGAGGAAGCATCGCGGGGATCGAGAATTGGTGTTTGGATGGCGGCCAGCGGCAGCTTGTGGCAGTGCTTGTAGACGGCCCTGACGGTGGCGGGGGCCACCGCGTGCGCGTCCATCTGTGGCGTATTCGTATACGGTGTGTCGTCTTCGTATACGATCGTATTTGTATACGGTGTATTTGTATACGGGTATTTGTATAATACGGTGTATTTGTATACGGTGTATTTGTATACGGTGTATTTGTATACGGTGTATCGTATATCGGATACGGATATGTGTTGGGTATGTTGACGTTGGTGTGGGCGACAGACTTTAGACGATAGATGGTTGGACGAACAACGGAGCATTGTTTGGCGTGTTTATTTGGCGGCAAACA
The DNA here is from genome assembly GCA_000525045.1 of Drechslerella stenobrocha 248. Classification (NCBI taxonomy): domain Eukaryota; kingdom Fungi; phylum Ascomycota; class Orbiliomycetes; order Orbiliales; family Orbiliaceae; genus Drechslerella; species Drechslerella stenobrocha. Next base: position 128,010 of record KI966418.1, on the reverse strand, counting down.
ACAGCAAGAAGCACCGCCGAAACGCGCGCTTTCGGTCAACGGGGTCAATAAAACTGCATTCCACGAACGAGCACGAACGCCAGCTCGTCTCTCCGGCTTCACCGTCCTGTCGAGTCGCCCGCCGCCATCTTCCGTCGACTGTCCATCCGTCCGTTCGCCATCTGCCCGGCCATCTGCCCGGCCATCTGCGTCCATCTGGCTGTCGTCTGCCCGTCGACGAGCTGTCGCCGTCCGTTGAGTTCTGCCAAAATACCACGCCCGCAACGCTTCTTTGCGTCTCCGTGTGAGTGTTTATCCCGTCTATCGCTATATCGTGTTTATGTCTGCTTTATCGTGGTTGCCGTGTTTGTCCTCTGCTGGTACAGCTGCCACTGCTACTTGCCTAGCAACAGCTGCTACATGCAAGCTGAGCTTCGTTGCTGCCCGTCGACAACGACGACGCCGCCATGAAACTCCCCCCTCCTCCATTGCCATTCACCCTGCCCTCGCCCTCATCTCCCACCTCCATTGCTTCAATACGCTGGATACTAGCCCCTCAAGATGTTTGGTCGCCGCCCCATCCGCAATCGCGCCTACAACCGCGTCTACGACCCCCACGATCCCTTCACCGTCTGCGCCTATGCTAACCACCCCCAGATCACCCGCTTCTCCCAGCCCACCGCCTCCGCCTCCTCCTCCTCCCCTCTTCCTCCTATCGCCAACTTGGACTCCTCCCCCGGCACCATGGAAAACTACCAGCGCATAGACAAGATTGGTGAAGGCGCATACGGCGTCGTCTACAAGGCCCGCGACCTTCGCAATGACGGCCGCCTCGTCGCCCTCAAGAAAATCCGCCTCGAACAAGAAGACGAAGGCGTCCCCTCCACCGCCATCCGCGAAATCTCTCTCCTCAAGGAAATGAACAACCCCAATATCGTCCGCCTCTACAACATTGTCCACGCCGACGGCCACAAGCTCTACCTCGTCTTCGAATTCCTCACCATGGACCTCAAAAAGTACATGGAAACCCTCCCAAAGGGCACCTCCCTCAGCAAGGACACCGTCAAACGCTTCATGGCCCAGCTCTGCGACGGCGTCAGATTCTGCCACTCCCGTCGCATCCTCCACCGCGACCTCAAACCCCAAAACCTGCTCATCGATAGCAAGCTCAACCTCAAACTCGCCGACTTTGGCCTCGCCCGCGCCTTCGGCGTCCCCCTCCGCACCTACACCCACGAGGCAAGTCTTCCATCTTTTCTCCTTTCTCGTCTTCAATATCAAAGTATACACTCCATACATGTTGGTGAAACTCGCTGACCACCGTCCAGGTTGTCACCCTCTGGTACCGCGCGCCGGAAATCTTGCTCGGCGGCAAGCAGTATTCCACCGGCATCGACGCCTGGTCCATCGGCTGCATCTTTGCCGAAATGGTCACCCGTCGCCCTCTCTTCCCCGGCGACTCCGAGATTGACGAAATCTTCAAGATCTTTCGGTACCGTGCCACCTTTCTCTCCCTTCTCCCACGAGAAGCTAACGTGCCCTCATCCTAGAATCCTCGGAACCCCGTCCGAGGACACCTGGCCCGGTGTGACCGCGCTCCCCGACTACAAGCCAACCTTCCCCCAGTGGGACCGAACCTCCCTCGTTGACCACCTCAAGGTCAACCGCCCGGCCGGGTCCGATTCCGACGCCGAATCCGGCCTCGACCAGGCCGGCCTGGACCTGCTCGAGGACCTGCTCGTCTACGACCCCGCCGCCCGCATTTCCGCCAAACGGGCCTGCAACCACGAATACTTTTTCAACCCAGACTTTGATCACCAGGGAATGCCATCTTTGATGTACCGCGAATCCGACTAGTATGCCAATCGCGACACGCTAAAGCCCTGGGCCGAATACTCCTCTGACGTCAAAACTACTCAACTCGACAAGATCCAAACCGGATGCCGCTCCCGAGGACGAACCATCCGCCCTCGGTCAAAGCTACCACGCAACATCTCCAACGAAATCTACAAGCAGAAACAGAAAGCACTGGCGGAGGAGAAGCAAAAGGCCGAAACTGCCCCCGTCGCCCCCGTCGCGAAAGCCCCCTCCGCCATTGCTCACAAGAGCGGATTTAACTTTAACCGTCGCGGCGTTCCAATGTCACCCTCCCTCAAGGAGCGATTCGAGAGATCCTAATATCTCCCGTTGGCGTTTCGTCATTTTTTATGTTTTTTGTTTTCTGTTTTCTAAACCTTTGACAACATTCTAGAGAGTGCTTGAAACGATTTCCCCCTTGTTTTCCCGCCAGCTGTGGCGCGCTCTCCCATTGCCCGCTCACGTTCCTCTTGCCTGTCAGTTCTCACCCTAGATTGGGGAGAAGGCTGTAATTCCTGCTCGCCTGTTGTCCCTGCATCACAAGATGGAGTTTTTCCCGGCGCCTCCCCTCAGCATAGACCTGTGCGATGCCGTGCATGCACTCCTTGGTTCTTCTCCACCCGTGTAATCGAAAGACCAAATATATCCCCTCGTGCACACGCTGTAGACCTCGTAGACGTGCGTTGTTTGGAGGGGTTTCCACGCTGGCCGCTTCCGGCAGACGACGTCGCCGGCCGAAACGAGCAGGCCGACCAGCCGCAGCAGCTGAAGCCATCCACAACCTCAACCTCAACCTCTCTGGACACCTCGTCCTTCCCCATCCACCTCGATATCGCTCTCGAGATCTTGTCTGCAATCCGGCCCCGCTCGCCGACCCTGCCGCCGTCCCCGTCGTACTATTGGCCGAGCTCGTCGTATTCGCTTCTCGGATTCACCTTTGCCTGGCCTTGACATCATCTCACCGGCAGGAAAAAGCAAGGGGCTTCGTCGTGGCCCGCCGCATCGCATCGCCCATCGAGCTTCCGGCAACCTCACGACCTCAAAAGTGCTCTTCCATCTGCCTCTTCTGCCTGCCTCCTGGGAACACGCTACGTGCGGTTCTGGGAGCCCTCCAAACATGCGATAGCCTCCAGGCCGACTTGCCACCTACTCGCCGCCTGCTTTGTCATCGTCAACCTCCGCGGCGCATCCGACAACCTCGTCCCTCCCATCCTCTTCTCCGTGGAAACCTCCCCGCACCTCGGCAGCCATGTTTACGACCTCTGCGGCCACCGGCTCGAGCTCGCTGCTGACGCATCGCCCGCAGGCCTATCAATACTCCACGCTTCCGCCTCACGCGCCGCCCTTGATCGCCCAGAACACCACCACGATCCACGATCCATCCGCCATCGCCTCGTTCTCCCACGCGCAACGCCACCGGGAATTCAACGCCCTCGTCAAGAAATACGTCCACCAGCTGCTCCACGGCTGCAGGCGCCCGATATGCACCACCCCGACATGCGCAACCTGCCGACAGCAGCTCAACTCCCCCGCTGCAAGCAAGGGCCCGGCCCCCTCGCCGTTGGGCAGCCGGCGGGAGTTTACCCCCCTTAGCGCCAGAATCATCGCCTGCCAGCTAGCCACTGCCGACCAGCCCTACCGGGCCTTGTGCCCCGGTCTCGAGACCGATGTCAAGGGACGCACGGAACTCGGCTGCGAGAACAGGGGCAAGGTCGACGTCGGGATGAGGGACTCCAAGAGCTTCATGCAGGGGCTCTTCAACACCACCGCCATCCGAAGCTTGGAGATGAATGTTCTCCCACCCCCGATGGATGTGGTCAAGGTTCTCGGTGGAACAGCAGCGGGTGATGCCCCTTTGCCAAAGAACCGCGCCGCCATCGCGCAAAGCTGCCACAGACGAAGCAGATGTCAGAGAAGATCTGTCTGATGAGGCAGATCTTGCCTTCAACCCGAAAAACAGGGTGGTTTCTGCCGCTCTGTCGCGTCTGGAATCCGAAGCGCGGAAAGACTACAGCTCCTCCACGCCGACCAAGAATGCCGGCGGCGGCGGCGGGGATGTAAATGTTCCCGTGACACCGAACGCGGCCTCTGTCACAAACAGTATGGAGAAGGACCGGAACCCTCCTGTGACACCATACCACACCCGTCCGTCCTTCCAGGTCTCTCAACAGTCGACGAAATCCCGCCGAAAGCTATCGCATGACCTTTCATCGTACCTGACCTCACCTAAGAACACCTTCTTCACCCCGGATGTCAACGAGCTCACCCCGCCACATGTCCACCGCCAACATCCCCGAGATATCACCCAGCGAAGATCGCCGGATACAACCCCCAGCAGGACGTCAAAGCTTTCCGCGCTAGACGGAAAAAGCATCAATAGCACCGCGACTTCTACCCCGCTAAGCACCAAGAGCACTGTGCCCCTCCCCCAAGCGGTCACCCATTTCACTCTCGACATTATATCCGTATTGGTGGCAATGATGGATGATACAGCGGTGTCGGCGCGTGCGCGGCTGGATGCCGTCAGGTTTCTCCGTCAGAGCTGTTACTATGTCTTTGGTAGCCCGGATACTTTGGCAGCGTGTTTTCCCGAAGATTTCCAGGCAGACAAGAGCGTCCTTGTGTTGAGGAGCGTTAAAATGCTCTTTGACAGGGGCATGGGAGGGGAGATTGTTGACGCCCTCTGGAAGGCATTGGGGGAGCTCTTCCCTACCGTAGAAGAGGTTCTCGTGGGGAACGAAAAGAAAAAGGCTGTGAGGCCGTCCAAGTATACAGCTGGGACAGCCACCAAGGTCTTTGTAATCACGCTTCACGTCATAGCCGCGGCCTGCCCCGTCGCCACACCAGAGGTTTGGGAGAGATGCCGCAAAGATCGCAGCGCAGGCACCGTGTGCCTGGATATTCCCTTTGAAGATGAGGGACTGCTACGGCTCGTGGCAAGGTTCTCGCGGTGCTGGAGCGCATACGGGATGTTTGAACATCGTGCCAGAAATGCGGTCAGGGAGTACCTACTCAACTATGCCAAGCTGGAGAAAAAGGCGCGAGTCGACAAACTCGAGAGGGAGCTCGGGAGGGAGCTGGCTGGAGACGTCGCCAACTCTGGTGTTGGAAAGGGTGGCTGGGGGCTTGTAGTCTGCGCTTTGGAATGGATGAGAGCGATGATGCTGAAGGAGTGGGATGGCTCGGAGAGGCCGAGAACTGGAGGTGTAGTTGATGCCAGCATTCTCTTTCTACGATTCCTATGTGAGTGAGCTGGACAATATGTTTTGCGGAGAGTTTGCTAACACGGACACGGATCAGACGAGGACCACGAGGCGCTGGGTCTGGAAGAATCCTACTTTCACAACCAAGTGCTTGCCGACCGGCTCGAGTATAAGGACATGCCGGTTAAGTGGTATTTGCGGAAACAGAAATCAGCCGCCAAATCCGCAAACCTAGCTGAGACGCCGTCAGAGACGGCCGCGGCAGCCGAGTCGCAGCAAAGGCGACCCGAACCGCCCCACCTCCTCAACCACGCTTTCCTGCTCCCGCCAATTGCGCTAGTCAAGTTTTTCCGGTCCATCAACTTTTACCGCATGTCTGCGGCGTACGACAACGCTCTGGCGATGTATAGGTTCGTCAACCAGATGGCCGACGTCACCAGGCTAGATTTGTTCAAGCCATGGTTGCGGAATTTCATCATGAAGAGCTACGATATCTCCATGACAGTGTACCTGCTTTTTGAGGTACACCGCACCACGATTATCAAGGATACCCTAGACCAACTCCTCGGACGCGAGCCCAGAGAGTGCCTGAGGCCATTGAAGGTGCGGTTTTTGGACGTTGGCGAGGAAGGTGTCGATCATGGCGGCGTGCAGCAGGAGTATTTTCGTTTGCTGTGGGAAGAGGCGACGAAAGGGGAATACGGATGCTTCACTACCGATGAGAGGACAAGGACCAGTTGGTTCTCAATCTTGACGTTGGAGCCCATGCACAAATTTGAGCTGCTTGGGCTACTGGTTGGGCTGGCTGTGTACAATGGCGTGACGCTACCTGTGAGCTTCCCGCTAGTGGTATACAGGAAACTGCTCGGGTGGAAGGTTGAGCTGGACGACTTGTCGGACGGCTGGCCAGAGCTGGTAAAGGGGATGCGACAGCTGCTGCAATGGAATGATGGCGATGTGGGCGATGTGTTTGTGAGGAGTTACGAGTTTGGATATGAAGCGTACGGGGAAGTCCATAGCGTGGATTTGATGAAGGTCGGGAGAGAAGACCGGTGGGCTCCCGTCACGATCGAGAGGGCGATTGTATTCAGTAGTAGCAGTACCTGGCAGCGGGGTCCGCACGGGGCCTCGCAGGCGCCACCGCAACTGACAATAGCTGCGCTTGCCGGCACGTCCGCGACCAGCTCCGAGGGTGACGAGCCGTTCAGCAGCGCTATCCCACTGGAGAACCAGCTCCGGGTCCCGGATGTTGCGGGGTCGCCAGGGAGCAGTAGTGATTCGTCATCCGGCCGCATCCTGACGCCCGGCATCTTGACGCCAGAGTCGGCTTCACCATCTCTATCGCCGTCTCGACGGAACAGCGCTGTCGTAATTGACGAGAACGACGAGGCTGCGGCGACTTGGAAAGCGTACGACCAACAGCAACAGTCCCTGTCCTCTGCGCATTCGACCTGCTCGTCCACCATGCCTGCGAAGATTACGAGCGAGCGGTTCATCAAGCCGGAGGGCGAGGAATCGGAGCTAGTCACGAACGCGAACCGGGAGCAGTACGTCAAAGACTATGTGTTTTGGCTGACGGATAAATCTATCCGGCCGCAATTCGAAGCGTTTGAGAAAGGGTTTCACGCGGTATTGGACAGGAGCAGCCTCAGCGTGCGTAGCAACTCCCCTTATCCGCGCTTTGTTTCCGCACTAGTATACTGACTGATGGGTTTACCGGAATATAGCTATTCAATCCGATGACGTTGCGGCACCTGGTCGAAGGGTCCAAGGATATCGACATTGCAGCGCTTGAAGCTGCAGCCAAGTACGACGACGGATACCACCCGAACCATCGATGCGTCAAAGACTTCTGGGCAATTGTGCGGACGTACGACAATGACCAGCGGCGCGCGCTGCTTGAGTTTGTGACGGCGAGCGATCGGGTGCCTGTGAGTGGGATTTCGAGCGTGATGTTTGTGATCCAGAGGAACGGGGGGGATAGCGAGCGGGTGCCGACGAGTTTGACGTGTTTTGGACGGTTGCTGTTGCCGGAGTACAGTGGGCGCAAGAAGATGCGGGAGAAGCTGAGGGTGGCGTTGGAGAATGGGAGAGGGTTTGGTGTGCCGTAGGGGATAAGATTGTGGTACTGGTACGGGTACGGATACGGGTACGGCGCTTTTGTAGATGATCTTGGCGGCTTGCGATTTGTCGGTATTGTATTAATGTTTTTCTTTTCATGGTTCTCTTGTGAGCATTTACGCCGGTAGCTCTGGCGGGGTGGAGTTTCGGCGTTTTTGTCGTTGATAACTTTAACGAATCTTTCTAGCCTTCCCTGGTCTTTTACCCTGTTTTATAACTAGCCGGTGGTGGACGTTGCAGCGGACCTAGATATATACTTATATATATACACTATATGTTATTCCTGTGGATATGAATGTGGTTGTGCTCCTGACTTTACGTGTGAAGCAGCAGTGTTGATCGTAGCGGACGGGCAGGAGTCGGAATTGTGAAATAAACTATAGCTATCTATCGTGCAAGCTTCTCTCAGGTCAAATAAGAACTGATTAGGATATAATTTGCCGACTTGGCGGATATAAATACAAATAGGGCAGTGCAGTTGGACTTTTAGTGGACTTGGTATGCCGACTTTTGGGGGACTTTGAAATGGTATATGGGGTAGTCTTGTACAGCTTTTGGTTGATGTTCCAATGATGGCGCCAGCACAACAATATTCGATAAAAAAAATAATCAAGCAGTTGCACAACAAGCATCTGTACATTGCTGTTGGGCAGTATGAAAATGCAAACCAAGATTAGAGTGTTCCATAACGCCCATGTCAGCAAAGTATTGTGAACTGTTGCCTTGACGGTCCAATTGGTTGTTGAGCTGGTCAAGCTATCTTGAACGGTAGTTCCTCCTCGGCTATACGCCTACGGTCCCAGACTCGGTAGAGGAACCAGAAGAGAAGCACGAGTGAAAGACCCGGGCCCGTCCAGACTAGATACCACCACCAGGCAGGATTATCGGAGAGCAAGTCGACGTTCATACCAAAGAGCGAGGATATGAACAGCAACGGGAGGAATACAAACTACACGTACGTCCAGTATTAGTATTCACGCCGGTGCAAGTTAGAGGGTTGATAACTTGGAGGAGAGGGACATACAGTTATCCAGCTGAGCCGCTTCAAGCTCGTGTTCTGCTCTCTGGACCGGTATGCTTCGTCGATACTGATGAGGTTGAAGATCAATTGCATTTGGCCCCGCAGATCGACTTCCCACGCTTTAATAGTGTCCTGGACTTCTACAAAGTAGTCTCTGTCACGGACCAGCTCGCCGTATTGCACGGGGCAGGCGTCTTTGAGTAGGATATAAGGAGAGACTTGGGCGGGCATGGGGTCCGACTCTGAAGGGCCCGAAGATTCGGAGGACGACGAATCCTGGGTAGTCGGCGTACGGGGCGTGTGCCTGATGAGGGATGCGGCTGGGTGTCTCCACATCCAAAAGTAGGGGAGCTGCGGCTTATCTCTATAGACGTCCTTGGATAGGAATTGGTCGATTGTTTCGGCGTTGTTACTGGCGATGAGAAGTAGGCTATCGACGAGCTTGAGGGAGGCGAGGATGGTGTTTATCGTAGCCTTTTGGACGCGGTTATCATAGAGGTATGTGCGCTAGCGGGAGTTAGGCATCGGCAACGGTTATGAAGGGGGATTATATATTGAGAGGCAAACATACCAGAGCCTTGATGTGGGAGCCGTATGTTTTGATAAAGGACGTCCAGCGGTCGACCTCTTGGTCAAACAGACGGACGACGAGATCTATTGGCTGGAAGTTACGTTTGTACAGCAGGGGCAGCAGGTTGATGTGGTCCCCGACGTCTGACGTTGTAATATCGGCAATACATCCTCTGACGGGATCGTACGCAATGTCCAAGGCGAGGTGCTTGATGTAGAGCAACGGCCGCTTAGTGAGGACCTGGGAGTCGAGCGAGAGCAGCAGTTCGGCGGGTACGCTGCGGGGTGCGTACTTGAACTTGGCCTGGTGGTCGGACGAGATGTCTGATTGTTCTGTAACGCGGCTGGAGAAGCCGAGCGACGGCCATGTTGGTCGCCAGGTGAAGCCTGTGCGACGGAGCTGGGGGAGACGAGTGGAGATGAGGAGGAGTTCGGTCATCGATATCGCAAAAGAGGCCGTATCTAGGTGGGAGAATGATCAGTTAGTGCCCCGCGCTGCGCATTACCCTCGTGTGGACAGCACAACATACGACTGGGGCCTGAGGGTTGTTTGGTCATGAGGAAGCGGTGGTGTTTGGTGGGGTCCAGGTTCCAGATGAAGTGCCATGATAAAGACTGGTGCTGGAATCTGATCAGGTCGGCAAATATCTTCCAGGAATCCAGGTTGATGTGCTTGACCCGACATGCCTTCTCAAAGTCGTCGAGCCATTTGAGGAACTGGATTATCAGGTCGGAGCGCGGGGTGTTGAAAACGCTATTTCGCGGGTCAGTGCTTCGTCCCCAGGTTTAGGTAGAAGTACTGTCATCGTAGGCACGCACAATAAACGCCTTGGGCGGTCTCGGCCGTTTAACTTTTTATACACAAATGTCAGTCAACTGCTCCCGCAAGTGGTTTCTCTCCAAGTGGGCGTCGTCCGTACCAACGGCTGGTTCTCCATGTAGTTCAAGACCTCTGGCCATCCTTCCAACGTGGTTATAGAGTTGGTCGTCTTGACGTGAAGCAGGTTCCGGGCAGGCTTCTGTTGTAGCTGCAGCCCTCCAAGGCTCTTTTTCCACCACCAGTCGGTCTCCGTGGTGGTCGCGTGAGCTCCGCGGACCAGCGCCTCGATGTCGAGATTTGAATCCGCGCTGTTCATCGCGAACCCACGGTTTCCATTTGCGAGTAGTTGGTGCCGTCGTTTTTCCACAAGCATCTCTCGCCCGAGGTGCGTGAACGTTGCCGTCTCCGTTTCGGCCATCATGACGGTTGGCCGTTCACGAGCACTCGACTACGGTGGTTGGTCAGCAGACGGCGCGGCGCAGCAGTCAGCTTGACTGTGGGCTCGTCCTCAAGTGCTACTGTGGAGCGCGCGCAGGCGGCAAGGTGGACTTCGACTGGACTTGGAGGTATTCGCTTGTGGACGTCGCAGGAAGGATCGGTCGTGTCTTCGAAATCGCAAACCATCGTGGAAGCACACAGCGGGCAGGGGCTGTTCGAAGGTTAAGTAGGACCGCCTGACCGTTTGGGATCCGAGGTGCACGCCGAGAGTACACTGCGCCCTGCGCCTGAACATTGGCACGCTTGTGCATCTCTCATTTCGTGGTTGTGGGTTCAGCCGCACAGGCCGCCTGGTGATTCGCCAAAAGTGCATCCCCGCAGGTTCGATTCCGGCACAGGTCAGGGGTGGACCCATTAAGCCGGCAGTGGAGGGTTTGTCAGTTTCGGGAATAGTTGGCGCATGGCATCTAAGGGCAGGTCCGAGGAGAGATGCTCGCCGGTGGGGCCATCGCAGATGTCGATATCGGCATGCTGTTTCCTTGTGGTATTAGTGTAATGTTGATGCCCAATGTTCATGACATACTGGTAACTAGTAATATGCCTTCTGGGCGCAACGAATTGCTGTACACCGCACAGCGCACACTTCTGAGTTTTGTGAATACACTCCCCTCGTTGGCGGAACTGCATGCTGTTTGAATATTCGGTCACCGCTCGAGGAAGTAATTATCTCCATGTGCGAGCCCGCATACGACGGTAGTCTTATTCGATTAATATTACTATTCCTAAAACATGGTAGCAAATAGCTTGTGGGCTATCTAGATTCACCTGGCGTAGCCCTTTGATATATCACCTCCTCTTCAGCACGAGGAGGCCGTCCCGGTCCGGCCTGACTCCGCCCGTTCCGCTTCTCCCCGGCGAATGCTGAATCTCCCCCTGTGACTCCTCGAGCTTCACGTCGAACATGACGATCAATATACCAATGGCGCTGTAGATCTCCGCAGCGGCAATGAAGCGCCCAGGGCAGTAGGTGGTGCCCCCGGCGAACGGCTTCCAGCTATTCAACATCTTGGGCTTATCTGCGTCCTCCGCTATAAACCGCTCTGCCCAGAATTCAGTCGCGGGGTGCGACGGGTGTTCGAATACCGGGGATAGGTGAAGCGATCGAGACGGGGCAACCATCATCCGACCTTTCTTGAGGATATACCCATCTAGCTCCGTATCGGCTGTGATGACTCGGGTGGTCATATTTGAAACCGCAAGACGAATCGATTCCTGGTATACGGAAGTCAACAAGGGAAGTTTCATCAAAGCCGGCCAGTCGATTGTCAACTTTGGAGTGACGGATATTGCCGTTTCGACCTCCTTCTGAAGCTTGGCCAGGAGTTGCGGGTCCCTTAGGATGTTGATCAACGTCCAAGAGACGACCGCCAGCGTATTCCCGTTCAGTCTGCATTTTTCCACCTTGCGTCAGTCCTTGTAGAGCCCTTATACATGTAACAACCAACTGGGCAAATAAAGTGGTACATACCCCCAAAGGAAACCGAATTGATGGACTGCATTTGCGCGTGGTGACAAACCTCTCGCGGACAGTGCTCTAGTTCTTTCCCATCCGACACGACCACCCCACCACTCATCCCAAAGCTTGTCTTCTGGCATCGCAGGAACGTGCTTGGAAGCTTGAACAAGCCACCTTTCCACTCCATCGATCAGCTTTTCTCTCGCCCGAAGGGCAGGTCGTAGCATCCACTTTGGGACGTCCTGGAAAAGCTTTAAGAAGCCTTCCTCGAATTCCCAGAACAACTCCCCCGCATCGGGCACGATATCCTGAAAGTGGGTACCAAAGTGAACAGTCGTAGCTGACCAGAAGAAATGATGTTCCATCACTTTCCTGAAAGAGATGGTAGCCTCAGAGGTGCTGACGAGTGTATCGAGCCGCTTCCACCATTCCTCGCTGAACCGCTGCGTGAGCTCACTCAGCCCTTCCGATTGATTGGACCAGTTATCCTTGTATTGACGTGCAAACTGTGGTGCCAATGCCAGCTCGTCTGCCTGCTCCTGGCTCATTCCCGTCGGTGGGGGCATGCCATGCATGCCGACGGAGTACGCGTCCAAGTCCTCTCGGGGCATCTCAAAGACCCTCTTGAAGATGTCGAGCTCGAGCAGGTCGAAGGATACCGTTTTCGAAATGCGGATCATTTTGGCATACAGCCGCGGCGAAGTTATGAGGTATATCGTCCGCCCTCCCGCATACAGAGTGTACGGGGTATCCGCGGGCATTACTCGCCTCACCCATTGCATAAAGTTGTCAAAGTCGCGTGAGAAGGAAATGCCGGAGCCGAGCCATGGTATCGTGTACGGGATTCTACAGGCAACCACATCAGTCGTCCGATTACGTCGACGGTCCAATTGGGGGACGGCAAGGCCGCCATCCTGCGAGCCTGGGGGGAAGGTAGTTGGCTTACAGAGGGGGCTCGCTAGAGTCTCTTTGCGGCGTTAGGCTCTTGTAGAGTACGATAGTGCAGAGGGTGAGCGCAATCACGGCGCCGCTCAGAGCCAGCGAGGCATCGCGATTGAGCCACTCGGTAGCCTGTGTTAATATTTCCATCTTGCCACGACGCGACGGATGAGGATAACGATCGGGTTGGTGGGCATAATGGGAAGATTCCCAAACGGCTGAGATATTTATTTGGGTACAATATATATACTAGCACTTATATGAGTACTAGTAGTAAGCACTTTATACCCCGGAAACCGTGCAACCACCAGCAATTCTATTCAATGCAGGTTCGCGCTCCTACCACTTGGCTGTCAGCAACCGCGAAGCAAGATTGGCCCCTTTTGGGCAGCTTACAACACTGTCAACACATCTTCTGCGTCGTGTCACCATAGCGGAACTTGCCATTGGATTCGTCGGTAGTGAGTGCGTTATAAAGTACAAGAAAGTGCAAAGGGTATCTAAATACAAGACAAGAAAGACACGCATATGTAGCTTGCCATCAACCAAACAAGGGAAGAAGGCGTGTCCTAAGCTATTTGTGCATAGACAGATGGTAGCCATTGCCGGTCAACGACCGGGCCTTGGTTATGAGCATCTGTGTTTGAAAGAAATATATATATAAAACATGGGGAAGAGAACGGTAGGTCAAACACCGTCTTTGTTACCGATTGCGCCCTGCGTAAGATGTCTGTCTACTGCTTAGGCAGCCATTCGAGGTTCCATCCGAGACACTTGACGATTCTCAACACGAGCCGGAATGAGGCTGCTTTGAGCATCACGATGACGACTGCTGCTATCGTTGAGCAGTAAGCCGCAAAGTCCTGGACTGGGAAGTGGCCGAGAGAGGAGGGAGGCACAAAGTCCGTAGGTATCCGTTGTTTATAGTAGAGGTATATAGGGGAGGCCTCCAAAGCGCCGCCATGGAGCCGCCGGAAAAGAAGGGAGTGGAATGAAAATACGGCCTTGGTCCAAGCAGAGCATAGACCAGAGAGCTCGGAAGTGGCATTTTTCCCAGATAGCTCTGGCTGCGTGTTAAGGATATCGATGAGCAATTCCCAGTCGCTGACGTTCACGGATCTCATTGCTGGCTGCAGCGCGAGCTCCGACTCGTGGAGCTCTAGAAAGGATGTGCGGGAGAGTATGTTATACCAGAAGGCGTGGCTTCTTACGTCGATATCAACGTCCAGGAAAGCGATGTCGACATCAACGGCGGTGCCATCGGCCCGCTGTACCAAGTCGTAGCTGGGTGGCAGGTCCCCGATGTCCGCACGGGGCAGCCTGATCTTTACCCTGACGGGAACGGAGTAAGCATCTATGCATTTCTGCAGATACTGTAGGAACACCCGTTGGGACTTCCTATTGCGCGATGCGGAGTGGACGGTTAGTGTTGATACTAGAGGGAGTGCAGCGGCATCCGTATGTCACTTACAGTTCAGCCCCAGACGGAGCCCGGGCTTTGGACGTCGTGAGAGGCTCTGGCCGCTCGTTGATCTCCGTGTTTGACATCCGGAAAATTCTGCCGCATTGCCAGAGCGTCCTCAAGACCACCATGAACCCGCAGAGAGCCCACCCTAGAACCATCCTGATTACATCTTTCCACTTTGCATCCAACATCTCCAGTGGCTCCTCCATGCTCCTGGTGTGCACCACCATCCGGCGTTTTCCCTCCTCGTTCAGAAGAGTGACTTTTATGTCAAATCTTCTCTCCTGCACGGGGTCAACAATGTCCACCTTGTAAGCCCCCGCCCGCTTGTTGAAGGGCGAGATGTGGAAATTCTTCTCAAAGCGGCAGCTGTACAGGTAATTATCTCTCGTGGACACAACCCCCGGGCCAGACCGCGGCAAGAGGTACGCATGACTTTCGTGGAACGTGCTGCTGACCTCCAGGATAGTGTACGCAAGCTCGAAGGCCTCGTCATAGACGTAGTAGTAGGTGACGGGGTTGAAGGCCCATCGGATGAAACTTGGCGCCGTCACGACATAGATATGCGGATAGCCTGCATCATCCACACCCTATATCAATGATACGGTTAGACATGCTGGTAAGGCCCCCAGATCGAAATTTCAACTCCATCTGCTAACTTACCTGAAGTCTTAGAAACCTGCGAACCTTTTCCTCGAATCCGTGCCGTTTCGACATGAAATTGGCGGGGTCGACAGAAAAGAAAGTGAACCACCACCTTCGTGGATCACTTTCGACCTCGTCCGCTGATGGTTTCACCGAGAAGAAAGAACCGATTGAACCGGTGAACTTTGCGCTAAACCCAACGTACAAAATCGGGTAGTGGAAGTAAAATTTATTGGGAGACAGGCGGAGGTGTCCAGTGTCTGAGAGAAAAAAAATCGGGCTCATGCTGGACTCGCTGGCTCGGCTTAATTCCTCCTTGAGCTGGAAGACGTCAGTCGCGGCCCAGTTGACCACGACCTCGAGCCACTTGAGGAGGACGGCACAGGTGATCAATCCAATCATCATGCCTAACGACAACCACTCGGCGGCGATGCCCTTGAGAAGGACCTCGAGCTCGGCGTTACCAAACGAGAACAACCTGGCGGATGCAGAGCTTATAAAGGTAGTCTGAGCAACCCCGACGGCCAGAGCGCCTAGGAGGGCACTCCACATCGCTAGTCCGACCAAGCATTTCAAGATCCTGTTGACAGACGCGAGAGCAGAATGTGTTATCGTTTGAACACACATTTTGAGCGACGACGAGGAACGAGGTGCCAGAGATGACAATGATGATGATGACGACGACGGGGATGACGACGACGACAACGATGACGCTGACGAGGAGGAAGAGAAAGAGGAAGAGGGGATGGCGGTAATAGCAGGGACGGCGAAGACTGCGGTGACAGGAATAAGAGGGGAATCACCGTGCTCACAGGTAGGATGGAGGGAAACTGCGATGACAGGAGACTGCAATAGCAGAAGGGAGGCCGTGACGACAGAAGACTATAATAACAGAAGGGAGACTGCAATGGCAAGAAAGTGGCCAAGGGAGATGTCAGCCGTGACGACGATGACGGTGACGACGATGACGATGGTGATGGGAGGTGGAGGTGGAGGTGGAGGTGGAGGTGGGGGGTGAGGGGAAGAAGAAGAAGAAGAAGAAGAAGAAGAAGGTGGGGAGGAAGAAGAAGAGGAGGAGGAGGAGGAGGAGGAGGAGGAGGAGAAGAGAGATGGCTTGCTCGTTATGGCTTTATCGGTAAGAGAATGGCTTGTTATTTCCCTGCTGCTTTGTGGTTGCGGTCTTCTGATCTCAGGTCGCGCCGGACGACAGCTACCTGCTCTGCCTTGCAAAACCGAGATTCAATCCCTAAGCTTCAATGCAATATCACCTTTGCAGCTTCGCGCAATTAGCTATCGGGCGTCTCTCACCAAACCACAACTTTACTTCCAAGAAGCTAAGCTCGTACCTTGACTCTATTTCGGACACAGTGCTTTCAAGCCTCCAGCTTTGGTTGCCGCACTACCCGCGGCAGGGTTGAAGAATATGTATGTATATAATATTGATACAGATACTCTCTAACTGCGATGCCAGTCTTGACAGTCGTCTATGGCGCCTGTTTCTCGTTCTGCGGTATAGAATGAGGAACCTTTAGACACTTTTTACAAACTTGGTTCTCCTCTTTTGAGAGTATAACCTTTCGGCAGAAGGGATATATACGGACGCTGCGAAGTTGGCGCCCACCAAAATTGTAAAAGTGGCCTGTAATATTATAAAATAGGACCTGTCAGCCTTGTTCATTACCATATTATCAAATACCTTAGTTAATACTCAGTCACTAGTTATATATATAGTGAGTAGCATGCGCAGAACGATGCCATTCAAAGCATGCCAAACGAGCTTGTGTACATGAAAGGCACGACTTCGAGATAAGTCCTCGTCCACATAGCTTGCCAGACTAGTACTAGGTGGGGGTCATGTGCGCGTATGCCCCGAGCCTAAAGCCTTCGAATACTATCGAATAATCACGGGCCGTATGCACGTAGGCACGTGTGCCACTCATGACATCGATATTTGGAGTATGCAAGTAGAAGCGGCGTATACGCGTAGAAGCGCTGGCCTCTGTGCGGATATGTAGCAGCCGGCCAATACAGGGACACGACACACCATACACACGTATTGATATTCTTGCTCGACCTAGTATTGTAAAGCCCAACTACAACAAAGAAACCGCGTTGGATGAATATATCTAGCCTGGCCTTGGCTACACGCGCAACGGTCCGCGGGTATCAGTATGAAACCTCGACTAGCTGACCGTTGATTGCCTAATCGGGCATTCCTGCGCATTGATCCCAACTTGAAGACTGAAGCGACAACAATCCCCGGGACAGGCGTTAAATGCGGCAAGGGTCGTGTAACTCCTCGTTCTGGTAATTCCAGATAGCAGGGTTACTCAAGTCCAAGCCCAAGGCTTGAATGGATCAATAGGAGCCAATAGCTAGGCAGCTAGCCGGTGTCGGTTCAGGAAACCATAAAAACAAAGGCATTGCAACTTGAATTTTGAAAATCAATCTTAGCTTTGGCCACTTACTTAATTTTGTCAGCTTTCGACCTCGAAATCGAGAATTACGTCTCCAAGCTAATGGCGCATTTTTAGGAAGCCTGGTCCAACTATTTATTTGCAGCCTTAAAAGGTTCTGTGGAAGTAGTGACTTGCGAGCTTTGTTAAGGGTCGTGTGATCGTGCTATTATCCCGTGCTGCCTTTCCGTGCCAATATATTTGTCGATATCGAGCCAGGTATCAGATCAATGTGTACGCACAGACTCTAGTGCCTAAGGGTTGTGAAAGAAGTCTAAGTATGTGTATATATAGCTGTACAGTAATTGTATTAGGTCCCTCCAGGGTGTGGATTGGTATACCGTCCGGGTCTTAGTGTCGACAGGTGCCCGAAGTTCCTACGAACACATATATTTCGGAGGCGCTTTGGTACCCTCTATATATTTATAGTTATGGACCAGCTATAGTATTGGCATGAGCTTGAACTTCGGGTAAATATTATGTGCAACCATGGTATATTATCAGCCCGACTATGACATGTTTCGAATCAATAAGTCAAAGCCTTTTAGTTCTTTCGATGTGTAACCTGAAAGAGTTTACTGTACGCATTGAGGGGCGCTCCCAGGTTAACTTAAAAAAAGGTCTTTAGGCCTATCAAAGTTCTACCGCATCTCTCGAGTCAGCCGGCGCAGCGCAGGCGGCAACATGCAGGGTGCCGGACACTTTCCCACCAGCGAAAGCGAAGCACGCTGAATACGGAATATGAATTTGAAAGTTTCATCAATCCTGGGTGCAATTGTTACAGCCTGAACAGAATGGGCTGGATGCATTGACTAGGCGGACGGTGCCGGGTCAAGATGCCTTAATTTTTTACTTGGGCCCAGTTGTAGGCGCTCCTAGTCTAGATGCTCTTCGGCGCATATCATGCATGTTTCCGACGGGTGGCATGATAAGTTTCGACCTCGCTAGGAACGGCGCTAGGTATATACCCAATTGCCAACATGTTGGCACGGAGCCGCGAGCGATATGCAACAGCACCAATCAAGTGAGGAACGCATTATCAAACACAGCTCTGGGACTCAGACAGAGACATACAGGACTGAGAAGAGGTAGATGAACTCAGCCTCAAACGGGCGTGGTGCGCGGTGGCCGACGGATTTGGGAAGTTTGTATTGATAAAAAATTTGCCAGTCGTGCCGAAAGAGGGATCTAACGTCGGCCACTGGATTCATCCTTCCTCGGATCATTCAAATTAGGTCACTGAAACGTCCCGCCAGGGCGATGGTATTTCTACTCCAATGATATCTACCGCCCAGCGTTTATAGTACAAAATTAAACTAGCGAGCTCTAGCTAGATCTATATGAGCGCTCGGCAGGGCTCTTACAGACTATACCCTCGTTAACGATCGTTAGGTTTGCGAGGAAGAACTTTAGCTGTTGCCTAAACAAAACCCGTATCCTACCCACTATGCAGCGCCCGTCGGATGCGCATATGCAAATATCCGGCTTGAATGAAGTCTGCTTCCTGGCGATGCCAAATGGCTGACAGCTCTCAAGGTGGGATCTTAGGGGCTTCGCACGGATGCGACATCAAAATCGAATCGATCCCACGGGATAGCATACGTATTGGAGGGATTACAGTCTCGTATCGGCAGTATGAAGCGTTGAAAGAATATTAGTATGTTCAGATTGTGGCGAAATGAATGTTGTAAACCGACTCAATTTTGCCAGATTGTGCCGTCCTGTCCGATGGCAGGGAATGCAGCTACCCGTTAATTCTATCGTGTGTGCCATCCTGGGCCTATGGCAATAGTGCTCGCTCGAGTTGCAGTCCACATGACACATTGCATTGGTACGGCCACTGACAAAGTATCTAGCAGCGATATGTCGGGCTCAGTACCGTTCTAGACTGATTCGATGCTGTGCGTCCGTACTCGTTCGATCTTGTTGATGGCTGGGGTACCCGGGTACGTCGGATCTTGTGGTCTGAGGAAGGGGCCCGGAGAAGAGACACAACCAATCTTGCCTCCACCCCTTTTGTGTTACTCAGGCGACTGTCATAATGCTTGCTTACCTTACGTAGTCGCGGAGTTACTGCTGCTACTTGATACAGTGGGCGGTCGCAGAACGGGCTCACCGTGTTTGGCTGCTCGTCCGCAGATTCGGCGGACATCCTAATATTTTATATTATTTACTTGAGTAGTCCGGAATTTTACTTAGATTATAATTGCCTGGACTCAATAGTATATATATAATGCTACGTTTGAGAGGGCTTCGCTCGCCTGTGTTCCGTCTGCCTCAAGATCTCAAGACTACACCTCTTGCATTGATAGGACCTACATCGCTTCTAGATACCTCCTTTATGATTCGGATCTCCGTATTTAAGGAGGTAAATGTGTTTAAATCAGGTTGGCTGCGCAGCCCGCAGGTTAGCAGCCCTGCACACGGGTTCAGCGCCTTCCAGCCTTCCGGTACGTTGCAGACTGAACTTGCAGCCCCAGGTAGCAGAATTCAAGGCATCTGGGTACCAGTATTTTCGCCTACAAGTTCTGGAGAGGGTTATTTTTTCAACTGCAAAATGCTCAAGCGCTTAACCTAGCTAATGCTAAGTTTCTCGCACATCCTCCGGACTCCCCTTGGTAAATTTGCAGTCCTCGCAGCACATAAATCTATAGCTCTATAGCTATGTGTGCACACGCAGATGCATGTTATACGAGCACAGCTCAGGAACACTACCACGAACTGAAATGGCACCTTACAACGGAAACTCTAAATTGCGTCAATTCCACGTTTTCGTGAGATTAGAACCATGCATGTAACTGGAGTGACGTCTGAATAAGGTTTGCGGGTAAGTGAGATTGGAGGGATGCCCTACGGAGCACATTTATCGATCAATATTACCAATATTACTAGATCTTGGGATTGAAGCAGCAGGAATTGTGTAAAGACGGCACCAATTGACATTGGTGAACTCCTGGATTGAAAGCAGGTTAATGTTTCGACATTCGCGGTTTATTCTAACAATTAGGGTGTAGTGCTATAGTATTGTATCACAAAAGGGGCTGGATCCCGTATTTCTATTGATTGGTAATCTCCAGCGTACTTTGGTAGGCAGCTCTGGGACAGGTTCCTGAAGTGCCGCAATCGCAAAGCACCACGGGGCTGGCATCCTGAGTATTCGTGCCCATCACGGAAGTTTGTACCCTGGGTTTCTAGCCAATGGCTGCGCAGTCTTGAGATCTGGCGAGGGTCTCGAGAGTGGACATGATGCCGCCCCGGGCCGGAATAACAAATTTCCTCGGAGGGAACTCGTCTGGCATGCGCCGCAAGGCGCTGTTGTTTAACTCTAGTGAACTTTTAGACAATGGGATTTGTCCAGGACTTTAGAAATTCACACCTCCATATCAGGATCTATCGGGGTATGTGTTGTGTGTTGCTGAGTAATGCACTTCTATTCGGTGTGTGACACCCCAGCTTGGCGCTATGGACAGTAATAGTATGTGGTCCTCGACGGCATCACCAACCTCATCTCACCTCAGCCAAGGCGATACCACCTCCTTTGCTGCTGGTTTATATAACCCTCATCGGTATTAGAATGCCGCCTGCCGAACCTCGACCGCCTACAGCCGGCCCCGAGACCGGACCCGAGCCTCCATACCCAATCCAGCTCTCTGGAAAAGTCATCTCAGGATTCGGCCGGGGCAGTAAAGAACTCGGCATACCAACGGCGAACATACCCACGGACGGCCTGCCCGAATTTATCGAGAGCGGCATATACTACGGATGGGCCGGGCTGCAGACGAGGGACTGTGGGGCGTCCACCGAAAATAGCCATGCAGTGTATCCAATGGTCATGAGCGTTGGCTGGAATCCATTTTACAAGAACACAGTTCGGAGTGTTGTAAGGCTCCCGAAGTTCCCGCGTGGCAAACCTCATTAGCTGACTTTTGCCCTCTACCACCAACAGGAAATCCACATCATTCACCAGTTTCCCCAGGATTTCTATGGTGCCCATATGAACCTTCTCATCATGGGTTACCTTCGGCCTGAGTTCAACTATGTTTCAAAAGAGGCCTTGATTGAGGATATCAACACGGATATTGCTATCGCAAAGAAATCGCTGGAGAGGGAGGCTTATGCAAAGGCAAAGCTTGTCCCGTATTTAGTTAGCTTCCCCGAGCACAGCGCGTCGTCGGATTGATTTGTTACGGACAGTCATATATGTTCTTCTCGACTGTGAGAGTTATAGAATGGCGTTCCCGAGGATAGAGAACCCGGCCTCCTACAGCCATCAGCACAATAAATAAAAATGCTGCTTCAACAGGTTTATCTTGTATATGCCTATGAATCAAGTTTCTCCGCTGTCTCCCATCCGTCGGCAAATTATTTCCGGGAACTATACAAACACTTCGTACGAGTCCTTCGAACGATAGCGATAAGGCTAGAAATCGACTGCTCTCGCCCAAAAAGCTTAAGGTGGGTCGGCCAACCAGGTCACTTGTCTCAGTCTTAGGCCTCGCACGGAATCCCCCAAGACATGACGAAGTTGAAAAAGCGCCCCACAGAAGAACCGAATGCTTAAGTAATTACTCAAAGTAGTCAACGGTTCCTGAAGTTTTCTCGTAAGAGTCTTCAGGATGCCAGTCAAGGTTATTAATAATCATTGAAAAACTAGCCTCTAGCATCCGGGGTCGATTCTATGGCGCCATATATAAATAAGACCAACGGAGTACTTAGTCAACGGTATGATCTCAACATACATTTTAATAGTACACTAGGATTTTTAGCGTTCCTGAGTCCGACTGATCCCCGACCGACCGAGACCAACGGAGTTGCGACAGCCTCCATTGACAAACAGAGAAAGCTAAAACGATTTGCTTAAACATGGAAGGCTCAGTGGAGGCACCGGAGAACCGTGAGGGTAGCACAACGACGTATAACGAGAAAGAAACTCAACCGAGTGAAGCTGGACAAGAAGTGGAAACACGAACGCAAGATGACAAGACCGGGAGTGTGCGAGACCCCTACCTTGTATCATGGGAAGGACACGACGACACCGGATGTCCGAGAGGTCTCAGGAAACTGACCAAGTGGTCCATTACTTTAATCATTTCAGCTGGCGCATTTAACACGTAAGTTATACTCTTGTTGCAAGTAGGAAAGGTTGACGCTGACTTTCAATCCAAGAACATGCGCAAGCTCGATATATACTTCTACGTACGAGCAAATTGAACGGGACCTCAACTGCTCACATGAATTAGCCATTGCCGGTCTATCTCTGTATGTTATGGGGTTAGGGATCGGACCCATGTTCCTAGCCCCTCTCAGTGAATTTTACGGCCGACGCCCAATATACATAACGTCGTTCGCATGTTATATACTCTCCCTGATACCTTGTGCCGCCGCCAACAATATTACTACCTTGCTGGTCGGCCGGCTTCTGGGCGGCGTCGCAGGAAGTGCATTCCTGAGCGTAGCGGGTGGGACCGTTGGAGATATGTTTGAGAAGGGCGAGCTAGGCCTGCCGATGATGGTATTCACTGCATCTCCGATTAGCGGCCCCGCGATAGGGCCGCTAATCGGCGGGTTCATCAACCAATATACGAACTGGCGGTGGACCTGGTATGTTATGATCATATGGTCTGTCATCCAATGGGCTCTGCTCTGCATTGTACCCGAGACATATAACCCGGTCCTCCTGCAGCGCAAGGCTGCAACTATACGCCGCGAAACAGGAGACGACCGTTATTACGCACCATATGACCGGCGGGAGGACGGGATTCTGAAAACCGTCTTGATCAGCTGCAAGAGGCCATTTCAGCTGCTCGCCTTCGAACCCATGCTGCTTGCGCTGTGTACCTTTACCGCCTTGCTTCTCGGAATCCTATACATATTTTTTCAGGCTTTTGCCATCATATTTAGGGGCACCTACGGGTTTACGTTATCGCAGCTCGGATTATCATTCCTGGGGCTATTCATGGGCTTGACTCTGGGTGTCCTGACAGATCCGCTATGGAGACGGGCGTATGACCGCTTGGTAGAGCGGAGGGACGGACAGTCAATCCCAGAATTTCGTCTGGTGCCTGGCATCCTTGGCGGTGTCCTTGTGCCTATCGGGATTTTCTGGTTCGGCTATACAACTTATCCATCCGTTCACTGGATCGTTCCTATAATCGGAAGCGCTGTTTTCGGGACGGGCATGTTGCTGGTATACTCTAGCGTTTTTGCTTTTTTGGTCGATTGTAAGTCGCTGCTGTGGTCCTTTTGCCTGTCTCTGGTTTCATGGATGAGTTTATTTGCTGATCTTGGTTTCGATTTTGGTTTCATAGGCTATCCTCTCTATGCAGCTAGTGCCATGGCTGCTAATAGCTTCACCCGAAGTTGTTTCGCGGCCGGGTTCCCCCTTTTCTCGACACAAAGTACGTACCATCCATCCATCAATATCCTCGCACCCTTTGGAAGCATTGCCGCTAGCTGTTCTCGTCACTTCACGTTTGTGCATTGCTTTATAGATATCAGTATGAAATGTTTAGCTGACAGCTGATGCCTCTTTTGTGCTACCACAGTGTATCATACCCTTGGAAACCAGAACGCCACTCTCATCCTGGCATTGCTCGCAGTTGTAATGGCGCCATTCCCGTATATATTTTTCAAGCACGGCGAAAAGTTGAGAAAATATAGCCGGTATGCCCGGTCGTAGAATTGGTGTGGAACCAACCAGCAGCACCGAGTTCTCATAGTTGGATTCAAATGCGTGTATTATATTTTTCTTACTAGACTTGGCTACTACATTTGCTGATGACGTTTTTATGTACTAGAGGGATTGTATACTAGATTCTAATTCGCTACCGATAATTTGCACACGCATATTTGCATATGAGAAATGCTCTTAAGTGCACTAAACAATGGGCAGTACTGGTTTGTACTATTAGTTGGTTTCTTTGTTGTCTGTTAGAGGTGAATCAGGTATTAGACACGAGCGTTCAAACAGGAGTATAGCTTCACCAACGAATAGAAAGTATCGTTTCTAGATATCGACATGCTTTTGTGCATGTGTAACAGCTGTTTTCTAGTAATAGCTAGCATCCGGTTATAGCTAGAACTGGAAGTCGTAAGGGATAGGGGACAAAAGGATTATCGGCTTCCTAAAGAGCATTCTTAGATATCTTTATATACCAAACTTGCTCCTATGCCAGGATATCGTAGACGGAGTTATGGTATGGGTTGCACAGATCAAACCCGCTATCCCTACAGCAGTGCGTAAATGTGATAATAAAGCCTTATAATCAATAGATAAGTTGGTGTCTATATCCAACCGTATGGTGTTGGGGCTGGCTTGGCCATGCATGGGGGTTCATGTTCAGTGGTTCTCCAACATACAGCTGTACAGGTACGTACCAGGGTCTCAATCGAAATTAAAACATCGATCAGCGTTATAGCGCCACAGTAGCATGAGGCAGTCATCATGATTGTGTGAATGCCACGCAATGGCCGCAGGATATCGGATGCCGTGAGCATTCTGATACTTAGGTACTCTAGTAGCTTGATCGATATCGAATGGGCACTGGCACCTCGTGTGAGGTCGCGTGGAAGCTTATTATTTATTATTTATGTCTACCTAAGTAGCGAGTCATGTATTCTAAATGACTGGCCATAGTCTCGTAGCAGATCGGTTCCAGATCCTTTCGAGTAAGAACAACGAAATTTCGAAAACCTTGCGGGCGAAAGAGCGCAAACTGCTCAACTTGCGAGGCGTAATTATTTCAGAATTCTGTTGCCTGTGTACCATCCGCACCGAGACTGGATTAGCTATTGTGTTAACTCCTAAGCTTATATAAACTAGTGAGAAGTAGTGGGATAATTCGTGTCGTAAGATCAGAGAATGTATACTACATATATATAAAGCACGTATACAAGTATCGTAACTTCGTTGTGGTCCCACAGGTTATAATATATACAATTACAATCTCAACTTGCTCCTGCCCTGCTACGCAAAAGTTTGACAAGCTAACAGGTAGCAGCCTATAATCAAATGCAATGGCTGTGTATCAGGGCTATTTTGAACGTGTGACGTCAAGAACTAACTGCAGTACTGGTGCTTGCATGAGTTGGGTGACATCCGGTATCCGGCAGTCTCAGTCGTGTCAAGTTTCGACGCAACTTCCTGGGACCAAACATACCCATATGTATGAAAACCAAGTTAGTATTTTCGGGGTCAGAAAGGTAGTGCATATATATTCCTCCGAGCTCACCATGGAGCTTACACCGAGCGCAGCTATTTAACTATATACCTATATATAGCTACCTCGAGCGTAGCAGCTGGTTAATCTCTGAATACGATTATATCCAAGGTTACAAAATGGCATATCACATTGATCATACTAGAGTGCATGTCAGTGCTTGTCTGGCCGCAAATTGCTGAGCTTAGAAATCCCTGATGCAGTTATATACAACCGCCTAGTTGAAGGCCTTACAAAGCAAAGCCATGGGCTTAACTTGGCATAGGGGTTCTATAGTTGGACGTGGCTATGCATCGTAGTACTATGTCAGCATCTTATACTGACGGCCGGTAACAAGGGTGCGCGGTGCTACAATTATAATTAATTATAATTATGAGCAGACATACTTTATTAACTATAGTTCTCTAGGCATCTGTCTGTAGACGAAAATTTCGACAAGTTACGTATTACAGCTGGTGTATTCACATGATAGGGTGCCTCTCCAGAGATTAGTGCCCATAGGCTCAGAATTTGTGTTTGTGTGCGTGTACACACCGTAGTATGCACTTGCTTAGCCTCTACCAGCGGACCGGCTTATGACACGGCCTTGAAAGTGCATCAAGTGCTTATCATACCGTAAATGCGGCAGCGATATATATAGTTCAGGATGTAACAGGGCCAAATGCAAAGGGGTATACTGTTGGTGTGTAAATCGATGTGATGGTGAACGGATAAATGTAGTGGATATAACGTCAATTGATCAAGCAGTGGCCAAAAGATTGTGGGTGGCATGGCCATATGCATATATGGACTAGCTTTCTTATTATAGATATCAGGTACAGATTTTGTACTAGTACTTTGGTGGTCGTACTCTCAGGAAAATGATAGATTGCCTGTCCACTACCCCCCAACGGGGCAAGGTCTGACCACATTTGACTAGACAGAGTTCGGAAGTGGAGCAAAAAGCTAATAAAAAGCTGGCGATAACCATCTTGCGCATTCCAGATCCTTCGTCGAAGAATATAATTACCGCGGTTATAAAGTTCTGGATTGTTCTAATTTGATATCGATCTCGTATTGGCCGCGAGCTGGAGGCTTCCCTGATGCTTCTAATGTGATAGACGTGGTGGAATCGTGACATGGAGCGAGAAAGCCGAGAGTGTTGGAATGTCACAGCATGGGATTCAGGGATTCATTGGGCCACGGGCTTCATTACGAATCTCAGCACCTTGCTGGCTATATCAAACTTGTGTAAAAAGCGGAGAGTAGAATGCATGTAGCAGAAAACACGCAATAGCAGGAAGAAGTGTTATAGTTGTGTGCTCGAGTGATCGATCCTGTCTTGTACTGCGCCGTGGATGGCGCCGCTTCTGACCAGCTTGGGCTACGTTGCGCCCGCTTGATGCGAACTCCGCCTTCGGGTCGCGCAAAGGAAATCAGATGCTGAAATGCACGACGGGCAAGGGAGAGAAGGAAGTCAGCATCCCTTTTACAAGTGTGCGAGCTCTAAGGCGGCTTCCTGTGTGATGGTGACTGCTTCTCGTCAGACAGCGCTATCTGTGGCTGGCCGTTTTCGTGAGACGAGATGATTGGCTGGAGGTTCCAGAAGGACTTTGTCAATTTGGAGAGAGCCGGAGGCGGCCGAGGACCGACCAGGCCAAATGAGGCTTTGTAGGAGTGGGGATGTGTACAGGTAGATATACAAATCTAAGGGGGAGAAGCGCAGGAATAGCTACTTTAAGTAAGTACCTAGCCTAGATACCTACCTAGGTAGGTACTTGGGTACTTGGTAACTTGTCGTGAAACGTTCCTATCAGGTCGTGGCGCATCTTCTTGTACCGGCGGGCATGATCGTGATCACGCTTGCGGCACGATCATGTTCACATGCGGCGCTGATATCTAGCCTTGGCCGGTCTCGTAAACTGGGTAGTAGTTCTCCCCATGGTGCCTTGCTTGGTGTTGACGGTGCTGGTGGTGGACGACTTGGACGTCGGTGGCAACGCAGCCGGCGCTGGTCTCTTCGACGGCACATCAGCTTTGTCGATAAAATCCCGCAGAATTGGAGCTGTCCGTGGCAAGGCGAGTACCCATCACATTCCCGATCCTGCAGAATGGGCTTGTATATTGACTGCATAATTTGCTCCAGGTCATCTGCTCTTGCGGAAGCGCGAGTGCTTACCGATAGCTTGCTGGTTGGTCTCCTGACTGGTGGAGGGTTGGCTACTAGCCCGGCCTCGGTGAGCCGGCTAGGGTTCTGGAGTTCTGGATGTGCCATTCGCTTGTGCGATGGCTTGCGTCCAGCGCCCTTCGGTTTACGAGATAAGGAGCATTGGTCTCAGGCAGGCGGGAAAACAGGCAGGCTACCAGGCAAAAGTAGGCCAGGCAAGCCGACGGATGTAGTGATGCGTCATGTCGTCCAACCTCAGACTCGTCACATTGTTTGTGGCAGCAGGTTTCTGCCAAGCCCTTTCCCCTCTCGATCAATCGGCTCGAGGAGCCTTGGTTTGATGGAAGGTATCGGTGACCGTTCGACCATCAATTGTCTCAGGCAACTGCGGCCGAGGGGGACCTCGATGCTCACAGCCTGTTGGGTTTGAAGCCGGACATGCGAACCATGTCATGTCCGCTACAAGAGGGGTGCCCAATGCAGCCCGCGCGATTACTGCTTGCCAAAATCTGCGGGCGATGAACGCTGCGTGGGTAGTGTTTTAGGGCGCAGACAGCATTACTTGTTTCTTTCTCAAACAACGGGATGCAAAGCGCCTCGGAGTGTTATGATCAATTGTTCACCCGACCCTCCTCAGGCATATTAGGTGCAGAAACGATCTCACCATCATTGCGATCGGTTAAGCAAGTGGGTCCAGGCAGATGCCGCCGCTTCAACGCCGCCCTTCCTTGACAGTTTATGTCCCATGCACCCGTAGCCTGGCTCAGGTCCACTCCGTCGTTTACCGGGCCAGTAGCGAGTGATTATTCCCGCATAGTCTTCCTCCAGAGATACGCCTTCCGAGAGTTTGACGACACCGACGGGAGACCTGCGTCGACTTGCGCTTTGTCAGCTCTGCTACGGCAAGTCGCGAGGTCTCAGCCCTGTAGACTTTGGCCTCAGGTTAGCTATTCTTCGTCTGATATTGATATATTGAGGGTGCCGCAAGCGAGCAACTTTCTGACAACTCCGGCCAAGAGGAAAAATTCGCAATCATGTGCAATTTTCTTTCTCCCTCTCTTTTCCTGTCAACCGTTGCTGCCGTTTTCTGACATCAATGAGGCTTAGCCCGAAATCGAAATCACGCTCCATTTCGCCGAGAGACTGCCACAGACTACCCGACGGGCGGCCGGACTGCTTTGCTCTACTATATTGCCTGGTGAAGACAGCGAAAAGCTAGGAGTGGAGCTACTTGGGTTATTCGGCGCGACGCACGAGCGGGTGACGGAAAAAGAAAGAAAGAAGAGGGAATGCGAAACCCTCTCGAGCTCTAGGATTACTCGCGTTCGGCCAGTAGTGCATTACGGAATTGTTACTCGATAATTCGTACATACGGCTCCAGTGACCCACTTTTTGCATTGACCACTCCAGCATATACTCCACGCACCCGAAAATTTGACGGAGGTCATCTCGTGTAGTTGGTGACGAAAGCAAGCAGCAAGGGCCAAGCTACAGGGGCACGCCATGCCATGCCATGCGAGGTGAAAGAAAGACCGAGAGAAAGAACGAAACGAAGAAAAACAAAACGCTCGGAAACGCCTCAACCTGGCCGACCAACGGGGACGTCCCTTCAGCTTCAGCTGCTATCCTTTTGTGCGTCTTTTAGCGGCATCCCGATTGATATTTTGGGAATAGGAACACAGAAAGGGACCTGTCCGTCTCGCTTCTCGTCGTCTTTCTTTGCTCGCAGGCCTCATCCCATCAGTCTCGCTCTCCTTCGGTTTTCATCTTGTGGGCCATCTTCTGGTATCATCCGCCCGCTATTTTATACCCAAGCCCGAAGGTCCCGTAGATATACACATATATCCTTTACGACCCAGTTGCCCGGTGGGACGTGGCTGGTAGACGCTGTCGGGCATTCCCAACTGCGGCGGTGCTGTGCATGTGTGGTCCCAACGAAAAATACTGGACACCCGTTTCCTGTGCACAAGTTTGTGCTATTCTGCTTTCTTTTATCTTTTAAAAGGTATGTGAAGTCGCAGCATAGGGTGGCTTTCTCTCTGCGGGAATGATGGCATATCACCGCTCCTCACTGCGAATCCGCCCTACTCCCTCTCAGCATGTGGCCTTCCGCGTTTTGCAATTCTGTTGCGAGCGAACTTTGCTGACTACCTCGGTTGCCCTCCTAGGCCAAATCCGCATGGTAAAAGATTGACTTTCGCCCGAGCGGAAAAAGAAATGCACGCCCCCAAAAAGTAAACTCTCATCATCACAGGCCACAACAGGCCCCGTTGGCAAGCAGATATATCGCCAAGTCGAAAACCCGGCTTCAGCAATCCAGCTAATATACGAACCGAGTCCCGAGAATAATACCATTTTCGATCGATAACTGTCTCCAAGCCTCTTGCATCTAATGCGCCTTCATCTGCAAGCACTCGATCCGATTGCCAATCGAGTGTTACATACATTAGACCATCGAACCTCGCTTGAGTCGCTTCGCAGCAGGTGCTCGCGTGACACCTCGTCGACCGAACTCCAGCCGCCTCCGAAGGTCCCTTGAGCGGAATCCACCGATCGTGCATATTGCCGGCGCGATCCAACGATTCCTTGTTCCTCTAATCTTTTTTCGCGGCCGTTTCTTGCGCCGTTTCTTTATTAGTTACTCTCCGATTCGGCGACTTAAAAGGCCGGAACGAATTTCCGTGGTGGCTAATGTCGAGTGTGAACAACGGCACGACGTCACCAACCGCGGTGAAAGCGTCCTCGAAGGGCGGCCTCAGTGCTTCAGCTGCTAAGGATCCGTCTCGCCCGCGAAGGAAAAAGGCCAGGCGAGCCTGTCACGCCTGCCAGAGAGCACACCTGACGTGTGGTAGGACAAGCTATCCTGCTTGGTGTTGGATTTCATGCAAGCTTCACTTTCGATCGCACATACCCTGCGTCGGTCGAAAGGCAGAATGCTGTTCTAGAACATTTGATTTCGCTGACCAATTGTCATCTGCCTTGGATTGACCCCAATCTGAATAGGTGACGAGCGACCATGCCAGCGCTGTATCAAACGAGGTCTGCAAGACCTCTGCGCGGATGGCGTGCGAAAGAAGGCCAAGTATCTCCATGATGCGCCTCTGGACTCTTCTCCGCAAGATCATACCCGTCCTACCCAAGCGCAGAAGCAAGCTTCATCGAACCCTGGTATTTATACGGGAGATGGCACTATCAATCCACTCTCAATGGACCAGACACCGGATATTCTCACACCACAGATCGGTACAACCACTGAATCAAATCTGGGACTGGGAAATATGCCTCAGTCGTCGCAGAACCCTCAGCAGCAGCAGCAGTTTGCCAACCCCCCCTTATTCGATCCGGCCGACCCATCCATATACAACTTTGATATTGCTTCCTTGAATTTTGGTTCTCATTACGGTGCCCTGGAGTTCGGCATGCTGGGCCATATGACCGGTGGAGGAGCCAATGCAACCACGCCAGAATCGAACGGATCCGGAAACTATCAACAGCAAGCCCCGTTCTCACCATCCGGTGGACCGGCCTTTCTGGCACTTGGTGATACCGGGCTCATGAATGACTGGAGCAATTCGCGTCAAAATAGCGCGGGAAACATCCTTACTGGTACAACCGCTGCGCACCCGAACCATGCTTTTACGGTTACGAACGGCCCCGGTAGTGGGCTGACCTCTCCATCACCTCCTCTCCCCTCTCCTAAACATCCCCCTACGATGTATGATCTCAACGTGCCACCAGCTACAGCGTCCCCGCCTATGCAGATCCCAAACTTTTATAGTCCTGCAACTGCACGCCCGATGAATTATGAAAATATTTTCAACCAGGCTCATCAGACAGCCATGTCTGCCCCCATGGCGAAACCAATACACCCAAACCCACCAGCTCGTCGGCCAAAGGATCCGTCCACATTGTACACTGCGGTTACCAGGCCGTATTCGTACACCGCTGGTTTCCACAGACTCTTGGTGGTTCTTAGAAGCCGCTTTCCACCTCCCTTGCTCAACAGGATCGCCAGGTCAATGGCATCATATCGCCCTTCCTTTATCGCCTGCACGAAAACATTAAAAGAAGACGATCTCCTCTTCATGGAGAAATGCTTCCAACGCACGCTCTGGGAATACGAGAAATTCATAGGCCAATGCGGTACCCCTACTATAGTCTGCCGTAGGACGGGCGAAGTTGCTGCTGTAGGTAAAGAGTTCTGTCATCTTACTTCGTGGCCTAAGGATGTTCTACTCGGCAAAGCACAAAACATGAATACAAACTTCGGTAACAGCAGTCTCGGGGACCGGGAACAACAGGTTATCTTTGGCCAGCAGACACAATCGGCCGGCACAGAACAGAACCCCAAGCCTGTGTTTTTGGCTGAACTACTTGACCAAGAGTCCGTTGTGGAGTTTTATGAGCAATTTGCGAAGCTGGCATTTGGGGATGCCAGGGGGTCTGTGATGACCAAGTGCAAGCTGTTGAAATATATACCCACGGACAGCCCTGGTCCTCATGAGAACGATAACGGGCGGAGGAGGAGAACCGGTACGACAACCCCCGGGAGAGGGCCAACCACCCAGATGTCCAGGAATGGCGTCGTGGGGGAGAGCGGTCTCGACGGTCTAGCCAAGGATGGTAAGGTAGATTGCACCTTCTGCTGGACGGTCAAAAGGGA
Organism: Drechslerella stenobrocha 248; assembly: GCA_000525045.1. NCBI lineage: Eukaryota > Fungi > Ascomycota > Orbiliomycetes > Orbiliales > Orbiliaceae > Drechslerella > Drechslerella stenobrocha. The sequence continues at coordinate 95,952 of KI966418.1, read as the reverse complement.
CATGTTTGACATTCCAATGTTGATTATTGGAAATGTAAGTTACTGGCCAGTGTATACATCTTTGTCCTTGAATGTCTGGAAGCTAACCATTCTGTGCTAGTTCTTACCCATCCTGCAGGGGCACCTGTCTTAAGGTTCCCGCTACCAAACCGCCTTGCTGGTTGCCCTACCTCGCGAGCACAATTTTTCCAACTTCGTCATATATTCATTTTTCCTTGAGCGTACTTGCACGACTTGGTTGTTTTTTTGTCTTGTATCACATTTTGATATCTCGGAAACGGATTTTTTTTGAACTGTCTCCGATATCCACTGGTCTCAATTGGGGAATTATATCTAAGGGCATTGGGGCGTTCTTTGTATTTCGGCATGCCGTTGTTCAACACTAACAGGGTGTTCTGGTGGCTTGCAGATGGGCCCAACCAAAAAAAGTTTTTGGATCCCTTGTGTGGGTCTACGTGTTTCCATTTGTATCCTACGAACTGGTCTTGACTTTATGTTTTACGCGATTGTTGTATGACCGTGATCTGCTTGCTTGGTCAATCAACCCGGAGAGTTTTGCGGTGATGGTGCTGAACAAAGGTCGCGCTGTCACTCAATGCCATCATCTGCATACATAAAAAATACTTGGCTAATTCCACAGTTTTGTGTTTAATGTGGTAGTAATTATTTCATATTATTCATAATATCGCTCCAAAAATTCCTCTGGGTGTGCCGGCATATCCCTACTATCACGCAGCTAGCTGTAGCTCAGTATTAATCACAGTGCCAGCTTTTAGGTTATAGTCAAAGTTTTGACAGCCCACGACTAACGAGAACGCGCTTTGATATCTGCCTTTCGCTGCTCCATGGTCTCTTTCCATCTGCTGGTCCGGATTGGCTCGTGTTGAAAAATGGCGTCTAGCCACAATGCCATTCTTTCTGCTTCTTCTATGCCATCGTTGATTTCCCCGGCTGCAGTGATGAAGCAATGGGCAGCCTTTTGTTTGACTTCGTGTTGTATATAAAGCGAGTCGCCGGGATCCGGAGCTGCACCCTTCGGGGAAAGGTGATCTCCGACAAGCTCACCTGTGTTTTGTCTCGGCTCTTCCTGTTGGGCGCCCGGTAATTGGGTGTCTAGTAATGGTACCGTATTGACAACGAAGCCGTTCGGCTCCGGTACTGTGTCATTGTTGAATCGTCGCTGTAATTCCCTTGCTTCTTCCAATGCTAGATCCTGAACGGTCCGAGGTTTTCGTGGGAAAAGCGAATTTCTGGCTGCTTTGACAAACTCGCTAGTCTGTTCGTGCAGGATATCGCTGTCGGCGCTTACGATTCTCATAGAAGGGACGGTAAGTTTCCCGACGAGGTCGAGGGACGGGTATGACCTCGTCCTCCGGGCGCCTCTTTCGAAAAGCGCCGGCGGTAGTTCGTCTATCCATCTTGGAATGTTATCTGGGTTTGCTAGCTTTGTATCTTCAATCTGGGAAAGCAGATCGGGCCAGATGTTCACGCCAGAGGAGGCGAACCAGTACATCGGCGAGGCGAATGGGTCTGTAAAGTCTTCTGCAGTAGCAAAGTATCTAGAACGGAGATGTTTGAGGTCCTTGGTAGAGAGAAAGGGGTTATCCGAAACAGATTTAAATGTGGATAGCATTGGCTGTGTGAGGCCAAGCTCGGAAAGTTTCGACGCGGGGAGTTTAGCAAGGGAGCAGAAGGTGAGGCTGTCGTCGCCAAAACCCAAGCTTTGGAAGTCGCTGATATGCTGTTGCAGGGCGTTGGGCGATCTGGGAAGACTAGAGAGCGGGGACTCCGGAATCCCGGGGAGAGGGTCGAAAGCCCAGTCGACAACTGGGGCCCAGGCGCCAACTGCGATGATACCGGATTCGCGGCCTTCGGTTATGCCCATGGAGATGGCAAGACTGCCGCCGAGGCCGGTCCCCAGGACAGCGATGAGACGACCAGAGAAACCATCGCTGTAGGTTTCGAGGTCGACCGTAGGGATTCTCCTACGTACCCAGTCCAAGGCGGCGAGGGCATCATGAAGGGAGAGTGGAAAAGGCTGTGAGATGCGGTAACCGACGGAAACAACAGTGGCAGCGGTGAGCTGGGCGATGTATGAGATGACATGATGCTCATTGCTGGTCAATGTGGGGCTGGTTCCACGCGAGGGAAGATATAGAATCACAGGGGAGTAGGAGTTTGTCTCCGTAGAATTGTAGACCCTGAGCACAGAGAGTTAGCAACGGACTTTCCCTGCAGGTTGATGGAGGGGCTTGGGAAGCGCGCAAACCGGAGAAGGATACTTCCAGCGGCATTGCGCGGGAGAAGGAAATCCCGGCAGGCGACATTGCTGGCGACGGGGCTGCGTGGTTGGAAGTCAGCGGGGCAAGGATACTCCCACGAGGCACCGTTGCCAGCGCCGTCAAATGGGTTGTATCGCGGCCTCCCGGCGATGTGCTTGTCGTAGAAGTCGATATACTCCTGGCGATAGAGGGCCCGGACGTCGTCGCGGAAGCTTGGCGGGCTTGCAGTGGCGGCCGAATTGCTTGACCAGTGCCGGCGGCAGAGAGCGGCAGATTTTAATAGCGGCCGTAAGCGTGATCTCAAAGTCGGCCGGGCTATCAGGGAAGATGCGGGGGCGGCGACGGAGAATGGAAGTCGCAGAAATTGCATGCGGGCGATTCCAGCAGTCGAGACGCGAAGTTTTCGTGACGAGTTTTGTTTCCGATTATGGTGGTTTCGAGAGGACGTCCGGCAACACGCCATGCTGTTGCATTTTGGCGACGTTTGGCAACGGTGCCGCCGTCGATGAGGTTGTGGCGATGATGGTGTTTTATGTTCTGGGGAGCCAATTGAAGTGCTCAGCAGCTACCAGTCATCATTTCCCTTTCCTCTCCATCATCATCATCCCCTCTCTAGCCTTTATCAATCCCCTCAACCTCCACTTTCCACACCTTCCACTCACTGTTCCTGGCCCACCTACCTTCAATATTTAACGTTCAGCTTGCAGTATAGGCCCTTATCACCACCCTATTCTTGTTGTATACAGTTGCCAGGAACTCTATTCAAGTCTTTGATCGAAAGGTAGAAACGCTTGGACAATAGCTATAGTCTTGTACCACCACTTTATACTTGTTATGCCCTTTCACCAACCGACTCTGAACAGACAGAATGCTAACCCTCCTTTGCAATCACAGTCAGTTGTCAAAATGGCAGAGCTTCTTCCGCTCTGCCGTCCCCCCTCGGTTCCAGCTAGAGCCCTCTCCATTGATGACGACCTTCGTCCCCAATTCGCAACGTGTGCTCACAACAAGCCCTTCCCCTCCGCCCTTTGGCGTGAAGTCAAAGACTTTGCCGGCCACGCGTTAAGAAACGTCTCGATCCCCCAAATAGACCGATGCTCTGATGCTGCCAGAACAAGACAACTACTTTTAGTCATCCTGCGTGGCGTAGATACTTCCTTATATCACGCGAATAAGAGAGGTCGCAAGGGCCAACCAAAATCTGCTGCTACCCGATACGAGCGCCACCAGCGTACTTTACGTCTTGCCATCAGCTATATTGAATCATGGCAACTCGCAGAAGCTCAGAGGCGACGTGTAAGTACACGACAGCATCAATCTACGGCTGTTACCCACAATGCATGCAACGGCACGGCTCCGCCAAATTGCCAACCGGAGCCATTAACCAGTGGGCCCGGGGTCCAACATCCAAACACCATGCTTTTGAGCAGAACATTCGAACTGCTTGTCGGCATCACATTTGAGGACCTCCACAAGAGCAAGACAGACGTCACAAAGCAACAACGCAAGATATTTATCAAGGTGCTCGAGGTCAATCTTGATTCACCTATCACTACCGCCCTGAGGCTTCTTGGGGCTACCGACCCAGACGTAGGTAGACTGAATGGCCTCGAAGAGAAAATTTGATTGAGAAGAGAGTATTGGTCTAACTCAGCCGCCTCTAGAAGGATTTTCTCAGTTTTCGCCATGTTGTGCCAGGCGCAGGCCGCGACACAAACGGGGTCCCCCGCGCGCTCCCTTATCAATACCGGTTTATTGGCTGGCCAGCAGGCCGCTGGACAGACGGAGAAAAGGTTCGATTTGGTGATTTGATGAGGCTCGTCAGTCCCATCAAAACAGGTGAACAAACTTGGGGCTTAGAATGCTCCTATCGACGACCCCAGGTGGAAATAGAAGGTCTCATGCAAGTTAGTGCTCGCTGAATTCAATGAATTTCAAACCGTTCCACTTCACAATCGTCCAGCGCTGACATTGGGCCAAGGGTGTATACACTTCGGCCAGGCCTCCACGCGATGCCGGAGGTACTTCAGATTCTGAGATTTCGGGACAGAAAAGCCCAGTGCTTCCGGGGAGGGAGGTAATGGTACCCTTAAACCCTACAAATCCGATAGCCAAATCCACGGTCTCCGGACTGCATACACCAGTTCGAAACTGTTCCAAAAACCAGGACTCCCTGGAGACAAGGTTTCTGGACGATTGTATGCCACTTTTGTTGGCCCAGCTCGAGAACCAAGACAATTACGCAATGATGCGACAAACCATTTTGTCCCTCAACCAAAAAGTCGAGGACCTGGAGTTGGGGAAAAGAAAGGGTGGCGTCCAAGCTTCGAGGCAATCAGAAGGTCCCAGTGCCACTATACCCACAGCCGCTCCTGTGGCTATTGCGACTGGGATAGAGGGGGTAATTCGTCAACCATCCAGCTTGGAATCAAGTTGTTCTGTCTTCGCTCGACCATGGTCGGCTAACGATTGCAAAGAAGAGGTGCTTTCAACCAACGATTTTACCAATATCAGTTTGGATCCAAGGTTGGGTGGACAGAGCGTTTCCGACCACACGGTGCCTCCCGGGGACCCTATAGTTGGGGAACTACGCTCTGTTGAAGACGTGCAACAGCGCTACTATCAAAACCTAGAGATGTTCCAAATAAACGCCCTCCATCCAACGTGCGTCTACGTAAGTGAATGGTGCGATAAGGTTGAGTTGGCCAAGTTTGCTCTACCTGATTCACTGTTCCCAGACCCGAACAAAATTTTTAGAGACAAACCGTGGAGCTTGTCGTTCCCCAATGGACAGATTAAGGAAGCAGGTGCCCCTGCCGACAAAGGGAAAATTATTCCCCCGTTTATGTCTAGTTTTCTATTACAGCCCACAGGACAGGGTAGGTGGGATCCTGACTTTGAGTTTGCCCTAGGAGTTGGTCAATACTAACTGTGTCGCTAGATTATAGAAATGATGGGCAACAACATGGTCATGGTCGTTTCAAACAAAGTGCTCTCAAACCATTTGATGCAACAAAGTCCGAAAGCGCGAGCTATATTGAGGACAGTAATCCCTCTTCCATTAATCCTGCCAAAAGCTGCGAAGAGACTCTCTCTCGTGCCCCAACGGCAAATCCTGGGTCCGAAGGCTGCGCTGTCGTAGAAGTGGCCGAAGAAGAGGATGGGTTCGGTACGTCGACCTTCACATGGAGCAATGCTAATGTCGACACCACTGGAAACGACTGTGAACCTAAATCGCTTCATGAAGTTAAGAGGCCAGCGGTGCATTCCATGATTACGCCCCCAGGAAAATGGCACCTTCGAAACCCCAGTCAGTTGGTGGGGCCACCAAGCATCTTGAACTCTAAAGAAGGGATATATCCACAGCCAGGTTTTGGAGAGACGATATCGATAGAGGCGGTGGAGATCCCTAGTGTTGGGAATGAGCTGATTCTCCACAGAGGAGTAGGGGATTTTAAAGAGCTGATTGAGGTCGTCACCAAGAATGTGACTGAGGGAGACTCTAAAGTTCCCGCGCAAACTATAGAGTCCTTGGCTGGCGACATTCAAGGTGTTGAACAGGGATTGGCAAAGGTGCGCCACGAGCAGTCTACAAAGATCCAACCCTTGGGAGTGCGTGATGCCATATTCCACGGTCCTGTTGCAAGAGCAAATGGTTGCGCAACGCACGACCCAGACAGCCCTTCCAATAATATGGGGAGCATTTGTGGCACCAGCGACGAAGGCATTTCCTGGGACCCTAGCGAAGCTGCCCTGGGCGGCAAAATTCCTATGATAAGTCAACCAGGCGAGGGAGCAGATATAACCGGCGTGTTCGAGAGACAACTTGACGCCATATGGCAAACCGCATGCGAAAAAGTCGGGTTTCAGTTCGATGAGGTTGCCTTGCCTTCAGATTTGCGGAATTTGCTTATTGATTACATGGTGAAAACGGAGACGTTCAGGGAGAGTGGGACTTATCGACGCGATCTAAGGCTCAAAGATTTGATGATTGATTCCTGTTTTTCCTCTGGTGTCGACGCGTTCAAGGTCAAGATGCCGCCACAAGTCCATAAGGTTTTCTTCTTCTCTCAATCTCCTTGCGTCCCTTCACACTCTAGCACAGCCGACCCTGATGACCTTTGCGATTGTGAAGCGTTTGCCCCTTTGCAAACTCAAGACCAAGAACATCAGGCCTCAGTTCTACTTCACGCGCCGTTACATTTAGTTGCGAGATCTACCGAAGCGTCACCGGAATTGCTCGCGTATTCTACTACCCAGACATTGGGGGCCAATCAGGCTAAGGATCAGAGTCAGTCAGATAAGGCTGCCATCCAGGTACTGTCAAAAGAAAGCTTGGATGAGAGCCTCCTGTCTCCGTTTCTTGCGATGGAGTCTCAGAAACAGCCACGTCGAACGCTAGAAGCCATACCACTTACGCCTTTCAAAATTGGCAGACCCGCGTTCATGGATTTTGACAGTCCGATACCTGCCATTGTCGGTGAGGACCTTTTTCCTGCGCTCTCACCAACTATTTTACAGCCTAGCAGCAATACAGCTGCGGGGGATAAGCGAGGCCACAAAGATACAACTCTGGATGTAGGTCAGGATGCGGCTTACGATATACTCATGGATTCATGGGCGGCACTGGCGGCGCTTCGTCGCCCTGATGGTGACTGCCTGTTCACTTGGTAGTTGCCGTTTTATTGGGCCTGGGTTGTTAATCGTCACTAAGCCATAATCAATGCAAGTTACGTTACGGTGCCTGTTTACCGGGTGTGCTATTGCATGTACTGCTACGCCAGAGCCCCGTCATGAGCTTCTATCCATTTTCTGTCATTATATTAGAGGTCAGTGCCCCTATAGCTGGGTGCGCCAAGGTAAATTGTTCCTCGGCTACGGAGGGTCTGTATTTCAGTCCCTGATTGGCCAATGTTCCGTCAAAATAGGCGACTAGGAGGTCTGTGTAGCTAGCCCCCCGTATTCTCTGGAATCATATGTAACCCTAGTTTTATCGTAGGGAGGGCTTAGATAGAGTGCCGAGACCCGAGACCAAGGGTCCAAAGCGTGCGGGGAAGTGTAAACTGTTTTTGTTAGATTGCTGATAGATCCAACCGTCCATTTGTTGTCTCGAGACTTTGAGAACCGGGCGCTGTACCTGAATGCGAAAGATATTTGCCTGCCGAGCCGACAAGTTAAATACCTATATACGGCCAGGTGGGACTTTTATCTCGATGTGTAAAATTATGATCTATTGGGCTGAGCTGGAATCGATGCTGGCATGTTCGATGCTGAGGTCGACCAAACACTTTCTATGCATACGCGTCTACGGCCTGTGGACTCGAACGATGGCCTGATTGATGACGTGATGACACCCAGAAAACTCCCTACTATTGGCTACAGATACCTCAACAGGCATATCGTGCCATCACAATATTGTACATGTAAGCACGTATATATAATTAACTTAAGTCGATACGCGCGTGCAGGTACGGTTAGTCGGCCACCGGTGATACATGATGCAGCTATTGAATTGGCTGGAGATGCTGATAAAGTCTTGTACTGTGCTGCTTCGTAGCGCCAGTGGTAACAATAGCCTAGCTCATGGATGTCTCGGGTTGAGGGGCCAGGATCCACTGCCAGCCACGCCGTATGTCAGGCGGGCGAATGAAGCTATTCGAATCGATAGGAGCCAGACCCGATACTCTGTCGCTAATCTGTGGCAGTTGCATGGAGCGGAGAGGTCCGAACTTTCTGTGGTCGTGCGACCAAATCAACCCACGCGCAGGGCGGCATCACGGTGCCGGGTGCGATCAATCGATTGAAATTGACACGCCATCGGCCATCGGCACCAATGTTTTGTGTATACACGTATATATATACGGATCAAGCTGGCCAGCCCGCGAAGAAGCCTTAGGAGCGCGAATCTCTCCGGGGCGCAATGCACACGTAGGTTTCCGTATAATTAAGCGCAGAACTTTGGGTCGCTCGGCTTGGTTTACGTGGTAACGCAGCGCAGCTTCCCACAGGCGCTCGTATGAATTGCATGAGGGGTCACTCGGCCGATGCGCGCATGCGCGAAACCCCGATATGTGATGCAGAATACGGAGACCCGTTGGCCCTCCTGTGGCTCCTGGATCGGGGCCTTCTATCGGAAGGTTATCGTGCCATGCCAATATGTATCAGCTGATGGTTGCGGTATCGATAGGCACAGAGCGTTTGGGTCCGGGGAAGGTCGCGTATTTGCTGTTTCTGGAAACGAATCAGTCCACTGCGCAAGCCTTTTCAACTTCTCTCCTGGCTATGTTCGATTGGGCGTCCGCGAGGGCCCCGCGTCGCTAACTGCTACTCCAAGTCGGGATTATTTACCTTGGTTTGCGCGCAAGCCAGTATATAGATGCGGGAGCGAACCCTCGCGGTTTCCGCAACCCTGAGACCGATTACAAGGCTGTGGCGGAGACTCGAAGAGTGGAGTCCCCGTCTCTCCCGTGAGAGAGCAGAAAGAGATCCTGCACCCAGGCCAGCGACCTGATCAATGTGTTTTTCGCCAGAGAGGTAGCCATTGTATGCGCTTGGAGCAACCTCTAAGCGCTTCCGTCAGGGATCTCGGCAGGACGGGAGAAATTAACAACACCACGTCAAATCCGCTTATTCGGTTCATCGGCAAACGCTTCGACCACACCTCTTTGGGATGCGCAACACACTCCTCGAGACCGCTCGAGGGCGCTCTAGCTTACGATAGCGTTAGTCTGGCGGTGAGCGGTGAACTGGCGAATACGAGAGACTGTCATGCACCACAGGCCGTGCCATCCAACGACTTTCGCTTCTATTATATTCCTTTTTGGGAAGTCGTCGCTAACATGAATAAAATGAACCCTGGTAGTGTTTACGGCAGTGATGGCCCGCGGCCAGCTAGCTGACCGGTCTGCTGGGGGAGCCAAATTCGATCCAATCGACCAATAGCCTCTCGGGACTTTATTGCAGCGCAAGAAGTGAGCGATGCATTAAGCAGTTTGTAGCTGCATGGATTTCAACAGGCCGCATCCTCATACTTCCTACGGGACTACCTGGCCGAGGCAGGCAGAGACCCTCATCGAGGATATATAAAACAGCAAGGACGCCGCACATCCTTCGAGATATGCACGATTGGGGATCCGCCAGCTCGCTGAAGGTAGCGACAGACACTCATTTTACCCTTACGCTCTTTTGAATCTTTCTTTGCTTTTCGTCTTTTTATGAGGATACGTTCAAATTCTCCGATTCTTGTCTCTCGTTCACTTGGTTGGGGCATCCTGGCTACCTTCAGAAATATTTAGTTGGTATACTGGAGGAAGCATATCACGATGACCCGCAAATCATTCTTTTTGCAGGGTCTAGTCTCCGCTCTTTCTCTAACTTCGACTTGTGAGCTCGCCAGCGCCAGCCATTCCAAAGGCGCCGAAAATGACGCGGCAGTTGAGGGGGGCCTAGCGAGGCGTGCTATGCCTGCGGGGCAACGTTTTAAAGGGGAGCCTGAGGACTGTGCCCAATTTTACCGTGTCCAGGTCTCTGGAGAGGGGTGCGACGGTATCATCAAAAATACAACCCCTCACGGGTACCGTCTGACCAAATCGACCATCCTGTCGTATGTACCTTCTCTGGTAGCGGGAGCTGTAGCAGGAATATGCACGTAAAAAACGCTTTATGTTGACTCTCCTTCGCGTATTTATAGGTATAACCCGGGGATCTCATCTAGCTGTGCGGGCCTCAAACGGGGAGACTGGATTTGTGTGAAAACAGGCTCGAGCCCAGCGGCGCCGGCAGTAAAGGCACAAGGGGGAAAGTCCGATCCCGTGCTAGTACCTGCTAGTGCTGCTAAGGATTCCACCGATGATGACGAGGGGAACGACGACGACGGAAAAAAGGCTAGTGCAAAAAAGGGCGCCAAAGCCGGGACAGACGATGACAATGAGAGTACCGGTTCAACCAAAAAGTCCACAAAGAAACCAACCACCCGTAAAGCAGCTCCAAAGCTCTCCCTCGACGCTAAAGTAACATTCAAGAAAAATCCCAAAGTTGTATCGGGGTTGTTGAAATATGCAATCGTTGGCGCCGACAGCAAAACCTGCGTCAATAGAATGGAGATTACTGATCTTCAGGATAACCATCCGGACACTTTCAATTTGCTCGTACTGGCGCTTGCCGAGATGCACGCTGCCAAGGCTACCGACCCGTGGAGCTACTTCCAGCTATCCGGTTAGAGAATAGATACCCTGTCCCTATTTACACAGCCCAGCTCCAAAATGCAAGCTAACAATGTCACACAACCCGGACTAGGTATCCATGGTGCACCGTACGTTCTTAATTTTAACTCCAGTCGTATGCCCTGGTTCATACCGCTAATATATTCAACTACAGTTACACCCCCTGGCCATTAAAGAGTCTATCAACGGCATTTGATTATGATGACAAGAACTCGACTCTGGGATACTGCGTCCACCGCAGCGTCATCGTACGTATAAAGGTCTAAATTGTTCCAGGATAGTATAGGTTCTGACTCGTTGTCTATAGTTTGGTCACTGGCATAGGCCATACATGCTCGCTTTGGAGGTAATACTTTGCACCCAATCTCAAATCTACGTTTGGGGGGCTTGAAAAGTTTGTCCACTAAACAGGTCGACCTATTCCATAGCAAGCGGTGTACGCCAACGGCAAAAAGATTGTGCAGAGATTCAAGGGTCCATCAAGGAAGAAATATCTCGACGCTCTCGAGCTATTACGATGGCCGTATGTTCAATTCCAGCTAACATATGGAGCATTCTAAGGCAATCAAGTTCATATATGCTTATATATTTCTGTGTTAGGTACTGGGATTGGGCGAACAAGGAGACGCAAAGCCATCTACCCAAATGCGCAAAGGAACCGACGATCAAGGTTATGCAACCTAACGCAAAGGGGGTCGCTGTCTCTAGAGAGATCGACAACCCGTTCTACACCTATGTGTTCAAAGGCAAAGAAAATGAGTTTTTAACGGCCCCTGTAAGGATTAGTACAACCAGACGATAAAAACAAAGGCTTCAATTTACTGACATCCATGAATAAAGTTTAACACTCAGAAGGGCATACTATCGCAGACAAACAGGAGACCGAAGAACGCGCTCGGTAAATCAAACGAGGAAGCTGCTGACAACGCTATGCATAGCGGTTATTCGACGTATGGTTGTTCTCCGGCTACCCTTTTGTGCTCGTTTAGAGACTAATACATATTCAATACTACAGGAGGCGAAAGCAAACTTACAACGCACTGATAAGTGAGAAGGGCTTTAACGCATTCGGGAACGACCTTGAGAACCTACACAACGACGTCCACGTCCAAGTTGGTGGCAATGGGATCTTGTCATACATATCCTTGGCTGCTTATGAACCTCTATTTTGGTAAGTTATTCCTCTATTCATAGTGTTCTCAGCGTACGCCCTTTCTATTGACTAAACGGCGCTTACACTATCGCTTAGGCTCCATCACAATAATATCGATCGCATGCTAGCTATGTGGCAAGCCGCAAACCCAGGAGAGGAAAATTACCTCAATGCTAGCGATGCAGCCGCCACGTATCAACGGCCTGTCGATCTCTCGGATGTAGACGCGGAAGAGGATGAGGATGCTGAAGAAGATCCAGACTCCGTGCAGAACGATAGTTTACATAAGGACTCAATGGACACCCCATTGTATCCATGGATGCACAAAAATGGACAATGGTGGTCCTCCCGTGACATTCAAGACGCCAGCGATATTTGGAAGTTCAAATACGGCTATCCTGAAGTTCCTTGCAGCTATATCAAGAAAACTCCCGAGCAGCTTGATACATTCGTAACCGAAAAGATCAACGAGTTGTACATGGACAAGCCGCTAAAGGGGAGCACCAAATCGAAGAAAGGCAAAAATTCAGAGCGCGGGGCGGCAGCACTGCAGACTATGGAATGGGATGTGAACATCTTGATCGACCAGTCGGAGCTTTGTGGTACTTTCATTATCTACCTATTCCTGGGCCAGCCCCCGGCGGACCCTAAGGATTGGGATAACTGTAAGACAAAAGTGGGCACTCTGAGCTTGCTTGGAGCCCCAAAGAGGAAGAGAATTTCCAGAGTTGAAGCAGCCACTGTTCCTCTTACCCCGGCCCTGAGGAAAATGGGAGTAAACGGTACCGACGCTGAGGTATCAGCGTACCTCAAAGAGAAATTGGTTTGGAGATGTTGGAACGTCAACGGAGCCGATGTAATTATACCCATATCCCCAAGCCAAGACGCCAAACTCTCATGTTGAAATCCCAAAATGCTAACGAATACAATGCAGGGTGTCGCCAAGGAGATTGAGATCAAGTCCTTGAAGACACTAAAGATTGCGGTGACAGAAACAAAGGTCACCCTTCCAGTCGATAATGCTCACAAGCCAAAGGTTGGCGCAGCACATCTGATGCCTGAAGTCACAAAGGACAAAAAGGGTGGAGCTAAAAATGAGCAAGAGCTGGCGGAGCCAAAGAAGTTGAACGGGAAGACTAGCCCGCTTCGCAAAGACCTTCTACCAATTGCATCTCAGGAACGGATGAAGAAGAAGGCCGAATGGAGGAAGTGGAAGACGTGGAAGACGTGGAAGGAGGCAAAGCTGAAGAAGGAGGCTGAAAAACTGGCCGCGCAGAATAAGAAACCTTCAAGGTAAAGCTTCACGATAACTACAAAGTGCTTTCCAAGAGTTCGCACGTTGGGCCAAAGTTCAATAGCCCGCATTTGAGTCTCGGTGCCTAGGGTGTTATAAATCCGGTTAAGAAACTTTCGAAACTGGCAACAGTGCCCACGTAGATACCAGTGAGATATTGAGGCATGAGTGTTCGAGAGTTAAAGTGCTGTTCGGTTTGGGGCCTGCTGTATATTCGAGCTACAATGTTTCTTATTTTTCAAATAGTATATATTAGAAGTCACACAGCATGAACAATGCCTCGCATTCTCCAGGTATTAGATATTAGAATCGCCGTGCGATATCCCGTGAAGACAGACTGAATCACTTATAAAGCGATACAACGGGTGCTTTGGAATCGGATTTGAATTCGAATCCAGGCTGGCCCTATAACCTAGACCCTCCTACGAACCCACCGACGTTACTAGCAGTGCTACTGGTAATAGCACGAATTGTACTATATTACTACAGTAATTTTCGACTATTAGTATAATTTTGCTCACGGCGATATCACGTGCACGCGAGGTAGCACAACGCCCGATCTGGCAACGTCCCACCACACAGATACAAACTCCCGAGTCCGCGTCGCCCACGCCCGGCTATTGCAACGTTCCGCATCGCACCCTTTGAATCGCGATATAATATAGCAACTTTAGCATTTCCGACAGGACCAGTTGTACCAAAGCGTTTTCCGATGCGCATGCGTGTGCCTGCGCGTATACAGAGTTACGCTTGATGTCGGAGACTGGCTCGCCACGCTTGACCATACGGGTATTGATCTCACCTTCGCTCGGTTAGCAAGGCTGGTGTTTGCTTTTGCTACCCTCGCCTCCTGCTCAAACTTGACGCATCTCTCCTCTAATGTCCTATTACAATTCGGCTCAAACTGGTCTTCCAGATGCCGCCATCCATGCTCGAGCGCCATTTCCCGCAACCAAGAGCCGTCTGGCAAACGGGCAACCCGATATCATGATGCTCCCTCCCGAGACATTACTTCATGTTGCTGGATATCTTTCGAATAAGGATGTGGAGGCACTCGTCAAAGCGTTCCCGCGGATGGAGACGCTTGTCGTCAGGAAGGCCTTTCGCCGATGGCAGCGTTTGCTCGGCGAGTTCATTACTGCTCAAGATGATTCATACGAAGCCATAGAACGCGAACAACAACGTCGACAACAAGCAAAGTATCCAGCTGCAGCAAGCTCACTGGTTGCAGGGATACGCGAAGCTCAGAAGTTTGAAAACACAATCCTCCCCTGGGTTTTGTCTGAAATGGGCATTTCTCCGCCCGGGAATAAACAGATGCAGCTTGATGCCATATTCTTAGGTCTACAGATGCTTGGGAAGGCGCCGTTTGTGCCATTCGCCCCACTGGTCGACGGCACTGATGTTCAAGAAGGCTCCAAGAGGCTTCGTTCGTCCCTAAACGCCATTTTACCGGTTGAATGCATTATTTCGCTGTTGCCGTTGTCTGTGTCCAGGAATGTATCTTTGTTGCAGTCTCCTGTCTTCGATGGGGTTCTACTTACAGCGTATCTCCTATTCACTAAGTTACGGCCTGAGGGGATACTACATCTGCTCCCCAGACACTCGCAGCTTGGCTATATCAATGAGCAAGCACTCGCAGAGTATTTATCCTATATCCTGCTCTTTCTGAAGGCGTTGAAGGCCAACAACGCACTCTGGGGAGATGTACTTCAATCCTCTCCGAATCCAACGACAGACAGCGTTCGATGGTCATATACTAATGGATCACCTGTTTCCGAATTTGTTCTTCAAATATTACGAAGACGAATTGAAGCATGGTTCGCTACTTACTACGGGTATCGCCCAATCCCGTCACCCAATCCGCAACCGTCAATACTTACCCCTGAACAAAGAAATTTTGTGTACACGGACATAATTAAGGGACAGATATTCAAGGTAAGGGCATATGCCGGGACTGGGAAAACAAAATGCCTTGTTGATTACGCCAGTCGAAGACCAGGCGAACGAATGCTCTATGTTGCCTACAACAGACAAGCGAAGATGGATGCGGATGTTCGGTTCAAAGATTGCATAAATGTAAGTTGCTTGTCGCTTGGCGATGAAGATTTGGTTTACAGCCGCCAAATGTCCCCTGAAAAACCGGCAAGCTGCTTATTCGCTAGGTCTTCATAGGTCGATTGCAAAACACTCCATAGTGTCGCATTCAACGCTCTCTCGATTGTGAACCCGGTTATTGACCATAAGGTCAAAAGAAAACCACCTCCGGTGAAGGATGACGCAGGATCCTCTCGCCGCGGGAAGTTCTCTCGGATAGTATCTGCACCTGTCGAAGACAGTTTCCTGCGAGGCTGGGACATCGAAGCTGTCGTCGATACACTACATATGACGTCGGATGCGGTAGCAAGTGTATTCACGACACCATATGACTGGGAAGACAAGACCTTCGGAGGGACGGGCTTCTCGACCGGCAATACTCCGACTGTAGGCACAGCCAAGAACCCAAAGAATTCTGAAAACTTAGCCCGTGTCGTTGCCACGGGCATCGATAGATTTTGTCAGTCTCGGGATGCCCAACCCGGCATATCGCACCTCTCCCCCGCCCAGTGCCGTTCAAAGTTATGCAATCCCGAACTCGCCGTCAAGTGGCTCAAGATTCTGTGGGGAATGATCATAGATGGCCAAACGTCGTTTATGACGCATGACTGTTACCTCAAGATGTTTTCTTTAACTTCAAACCGAGAAGCTGATGTCTATACGTTCGGCAAGTATGATATTGTAATGTTCGACGAGGCGCAGGATGCAAACCCTTGTATGGCGAATATAATTCTTCGGCAAAGGGAAGCCGCTGCAATTATTATTATTGGAGATCCTTACCAAATGATCTACGGGTTCAGAGGCGCCCGGAATGAATGCTTCGACGATACGAGGCTTCCTCCCGACGAAACCTTTCGCCTGACGAAGAGTTTTAGATTTGGCCAAGAAATTGCGGATGTCGCAAATCTTATCCTTGGAACCATAGGCGAAAGGAACCGGGTCCATGGTACCGATGACGTACCCTCCCCGAGCGTGTTTCTACCACCGGCGAGCAAACTGGAAGCCAACTCTTCCATCGGCAAACATACTGTCATCTTTCGATCCAACACCGGTATGCAACGTCTTTCACGTTTTACAAATCCCACACGATTCGGTTTTGCTAACATTCAAACATCTGGTAGAACTTGTGAAGTATTTTTTTTCGTCATTTGCAAAAAACCCTCACAAAACTATGTTCTTGAAAACAAGTGCTGCGAATGCTTCTACTGCGATCATCCCGCTCCTAAGGTCGGGGTATCATTTATACAAAGGGAGAACGCCAAAGCACCCCCGCCTAAAGGGAATATCCTCGTTTGATGAAGCAAAATCATACCTTCAGCGGGAAGACGGATCTGGAAGTCTAGATACAGACGAAGTCGACATCCAGGCTATCACCCTCGTTGTCGGGATGGAACATCACTACAAGGAGGCTGATAACAATAATGGATCTTTCCTCGACGTTTTAGAAGCCTCCGCCGGCTGCATTGTCGATGTGGAGGCATGGGCAGATGTGATTCTGACAACAGCGCACCAGGCGAAAGGTCTAGAATGGGATAATGTTATTATTGCTAATGATTTTATAACAACAGGACTAACGGTAACGGATGCAGGCGATCAATGGTGGTGTCGAGAAGCGGCAAACGTCCTGTACGTGGCATGTACCCGGGCACGAAAAAGGCTCCAGTTATCAAACGGCTTGGCTCAGTTCTTCAGCAACCGAATGGGAACCTCAAGGTTCTTCCTATCACCTACAGCCCTCCAAACCTGGGGTCCAAGTGCCTGCCCCTGCTGCAGAGGAAAACATCCCTCAAACACATTCTTGAGCGAACATCTTCAAGATATCGACAACAATCCACAGGTTGACACTAGTGACTACTTCTTGTCAATGCCGTCTCCTTGCGTTGGGCTTGAGAACCTCACACCGCGAAGAGATCCACTAGCATCAGACGGGTGGATCGAGTATACCAAACAACCACTCAACCCTATTCAGATACCCCGATGCATCTATCTGCCAGCAATAGCTTGTCTCAATTGCATCATTGCCTGGCGGGGTGTAAGGAATGAAACGCACAGCGATCTTTTCCGGTTCGCAGAAGGCATCAAAGGACGCTTAGGGTTTTCGTCAGACGCCAGCCATTCGGACTTCAAGATCTTTTGGGCGCGCAGGTTTCCGCCCAATATGCCAGGCCGGCTGGTACCACACGGATACAAGTCATTTGTAGAAGTCTACCAGCCCTGGATGAGAATGGATCTAGAGCAACCTTACGACATAGGGAGAGTTACGGAAAGCCTGGTCGCCTGGAGCGATTATTTATTTGAGATGGCAAACACCGCTGGAGTTGAATATGATGATGATGACTTAGAGGACTACATCAAGAGCTGCGACGACAGTAATTTTTCTGTTGGAATGTAAATACGCTCTGTAATATATTCCCTGAGGCCGAGGCTTCGATGTATAGACTAGCAAGCTTTGTCTTGGAGCAGTATTCAAGTTGCAATCCGCGTCCAGCACCCTAGGGCCGGCTTAGACATCAATCAAATCTGCTTTTTAATTTATCCACCAGCTGTAGCCATACCCCAGTAAAATTCGCACGCACATTTATGAGCCGATTCAGGTAACAGAGTGTATTAATTATGAACCCGTGGTTCAGGCTTTATATTCTACATAATGGTGCCCATGTATGGGTAGTTACTGACCTAGCCGGGGCATAGACACTGTACTAGTCTTCCCTGAGCAAGGTCTCGTTTGGCTATGCACTCCTAATCGCAAAGTGTCAAACTCCCCATTCCTCACCATCGTATAGGTTCTGTCGCCGCCGGCCCTTTGTATTAAAGTCCAGGTTGCCGACTTGAGTTAAACACCACTTTGGAACCCAGCCTTCAAGCCTTGACTTGGTATGCATTTTTACACCCCAAACTGCATCTTCCTCATCCTTCTCGTAGTCCACTTTAATCATGTCCCCAACCCTCACGTCAATCTCGCCGTTCTCTGTGGCATCATAGTCCGCCCATACCCTGTATGTTGTCGTTGTCGATCGCGAAGGCGAGCGAGAATGTATAAAGGTACGGGAGGAAGTAGCAGAGCGGAAGGATGTTGTAGGGGACGCTACTACTGTATCATGACTGCTTACCAAAGATCGTGGAGGACTGCTCAATAGTTCCGGTATTCTTGTTTCGACTGGTGAAGCAGTGAGTTCCTTGGGGAAGGAGGGAAGCGGTGGCGGGGGTGGAATGAAAACTACAGGCTTCGGGCTTGGGGTTGTTCGTCGACTTGTATTTTCTGGGGCCCGAACCGGGGAAGGTCTACGTTCACGCACAAAACTGCGCGATGGACGAACCATGTTTTGGGGCTCGGAGAGCCCTATATTGGAGCTTCTGGGGCTTTGAAACTGGCTATCGAGCCCTGGATCTGCATCGGGGTCGGAGTAGTCATTTTCGTCAACCTCAGTGTGAATTTTGCGGGTGATCGTTGCGCGACGAAGTAGTGTCGGCATTGAAAATTCAAAGGTGGGAAGTTCAACCGCATTTGGCGTTGATGATAAAGCCGTGTCGAGCTCAAAGATTCCTTCATCCATCTGACCCGGAACCTTGCCAATACTATTAATAACCCGGGCAAGGCTATCACAGAAAGTATCCCGCACTAGTTTGATAAGTGTGAGAAATAATATTACAATGCCAAGGATCGGGAACTAGTCTCACTCTGTTTTGTTGGAAACATGTAGCTAGCGGCTCCGCTCATCGGCCAACAACGGGGGTTTCCATCTTCTGGTCGTTCCGCTATCGCCGAGTCATGAGGTAGCACCAACGTTCTTTCACCGATACAGCATGCGTCTATCGAGGCTCTGATACTGCCTTCGCGGGTGAAATGAGCTGGAGTGACTATATACCCAATCAGTATTAGTATAAAATTGTTGAATATCACCGAACAGCGAACGCATACCGTATTGTGATAGTATTCTATCACTTTGGAAGCTCTCAACCAATATCCTGATAGTATTCATTTCATCGTTTCTGAGCAAGCTAAGTTTGCTGTTGTTGAAGAAACCGTCAAAGAACCTCGGGTTATCGTTTTCAACTTCGGTTTCCTCAATTCCCCTATTGGTTGGGAGATGTTAGCATCTCTGAGAGGCAATAAAATTAGGACCCATAGGTCAAACTTACGTCTCATACTCCTTTTCCTCATCTTCATCGATATCAAACCACCGTCGCATGTTAAGGCGATTACGCCAAAAAGTAAACCACCCGAACCCTTGCGATGCAACCAACTTGGTCGCTTTCCCCGCGCCGTCAAATCGCAATCTGAGCCTTCCAGAGCCAAGATAATCCTCAGTGGAGGCATATCCATGCCTGTCATCAGACAAAAGGGTTGCGCCTTCGACGTCCATAGTCAGAGTAACGTAATCATGTTGCGTATGCAATTTTGGCGCTGTTCGAACGTAACACGTATAGTTTTTGTCGTCGCATTTGAACTGAAGCTTGCTTTTTCCGCTATCTTCGAAGAAATTTCCATGCCGCCCTGGGTCCTGGGTAAGTCTCTCTGCTAAGTCCCACCGACGGACTACCTGATATTGCGAGATGGATACCTCCCGCACAGACTTGGAAAGAAATTTCCAATTCCCATCAACTCGAATGTCGGCAGAAGGCGATATTTCGATGTTGCCGAAAGCAGAGAGAATTGAAATAGTATCTGCATCCTCAGTGTGGACAGAGATAAGATCAGGATTGCTTCTCATCCCGACAATCGCCAGATTGATAGCAACCCTCCTCCGCAGAAGACCGGCCATAATTTCTTCGAATTGCCGCTCCTCTATGCAACAAACAGAGAAAAGAACATTTAGCAAAAACTACCCGGTCCAGGTCTATTATATTGCAGAGTTTATTCCTTACTTTGAGGCCTTGGACACCTGATATAAAGTTCAAGGGCCATGCCCTTCGCCGACGCATTCACGATAACAAAACACCCAGGATTTTTGGTCGTCCGCGAACCAAGAGCTAAAATTGGAAGGGTAAATGCACCAGCTTTTTGCTTATCAGTCACAGAATAAACGTATAGGTTTTCCCCAAAGAGCCGTTTATATGCTTACCCCGATATTCACCCAATTCGTGCTGTTTCACCAGACCTTGAGGACCTTTTCCTGCACGACATCTACAGGAAAACAGAGGCAAGGAAGCTGGACCAATGGCATCAAATGAAAGGAACAGTGCAGGATTGACGGTTGCATGAGGACAAAGAATGTTTCGGTGAGATTCATCGAGGTAGATTTCAAGATCCCTGTTGATTAAGTAAGCAAAGCAATGGCCAGTCCCGAGGATAAATTTTACCTACAGGTCATATTCTTTCAAGGTATCCTGGTTTTGCGCTTGTCCGCTCGAGGTTTTGCGAACATGGTTTGAGGGTAGCTCTGACAGGAAGAGCGAAGAGTTCCTAGGACTTTGAAACGTCATGTCCATGGCAGGGGGGGCAGGTTCTGTCGGCTCAGAAATTGCGGGTGTGGATATGCCTGATGCCGGGCCACTTATAGCGTCGTCTAATGCCATGGTTTCGATGACGGATTCTGATCGCGCAAGTTCAGTAATCATGCAGATACATGCCACGGCATCTATAGGTATTTATCAGCGACTTGACCGCAAAACTGTGGCTATAATAAAACCAATACCTTGATCATTGGCAAACTGGTAGATAAGAGTATTTGGCTCCTGTCGAATGTTCAAGCTCGGTCCATCCTTCCCCCTCCCGGGTACTAGAGTGGTTATATTTGCCAAGGGCTCCTCGACCGATAACGTATCCTCCTGAAGGTCCAATTTCGTCCATTTCCTCTCCGACACTGTCATTAGACCATGGTCAGTCGACCGTTGAATTACTAGGTTCGGAAATTGCCTCACCATTTTGGGTTATAACACAGGAACCGGAGGCACTCCTCAGAACCAACCGGGTAGACCTCGTGGTCTTATCGTGCAAAACCACAAGATAAGAGTTATAGAACTCTTGCCCAAAAATATCTGGTCGGCCCCTTACAGCGATATTGTTCAAAGGACTGGAGTAGTTATAAGCATGTGTCTCTCCGCAATTAGGGCGATCCCAAAGCGCAGAGGAAAATCAAGCTCCGACTTACAAAGTGGCTTTTGTCTCCTCCCTCCTTGAAGCCCGAGCTGCCCAAAAATTACGCAGCTGCTCATGCAAAGGCTGTGTCCAAGCTACTAGAGAAGCTGACTGGTCGGTTACAGCCCTTCGATTTGTTGGAACTTTGGGGAGATTCCATCTGTCAAGCTGTATGGCGCCTGGACACTCTGGTCAGATCTATACATCCGAACGAGAAACAATAAAATGCATGAGATGAAAATACTTGAACCTGCGCCAGCACATAATGTTATTCTTTCCCCGAGATATGTCAATGTTCCAGAGCCTTCCACAGGAACATCGTCTTCAAAATGGCGTAGGCTCCTGACTTTCAATGTCACTGCAGGGCCCATAACTCGGAGTTTTTCTTCCCAAACAACTTTGGGTCAATTAAATTAGTACGTATTTAAAAGCCAATAAAATGAGGGGTCGTTAGCTTTGACGCAGCACTTACAGTCGCATCTTAACGACTTTGTTTCTTTCAAATATTCCGATACCTTGGCGAAATCCAGGTACAGCTTGAGGTAGTCGCCATCTTGCCATTCGCTCGCATCATCATAATCCTCTGAATTATAAAGTTTCTGTTTCCTAATAGATCGATATTGTATGATCATGACGGACTTTACAGGAACCGTCTCAGACCAGTTGCTATTGTTTGGTGGCAAGTACTTGATATTCATTGAGTTTATTGTAGACTCTGCTGTGATACTAGAATTACTGAAGTGAGCAAAACCTGCACAAAACGCGACAACTAGGAAAGGTTTCCTACCCCAAGCGAACCGAGCATGCGACCAAGACCCTCCCGCGACTAGGTTTGCTCTGAGATGCTCGGGCTCCGTGTCCGGAGCTCCACGGGCTATACAAGTCGTTTTTAGAGGATGGAGCAGGCGGAGAGATTGGAACGTCGTTTTCCCATCGGACCCATTTGCTTTCGGGTATAACGCTATCTGCAAGGCACCTTGCAGCTTGCCTGGAAAGAAACTGGACAAGCGATGCTTCGAATAAACGTTCATCTAATCGTGGCAAATCAGCATCCATTTGTTTGTTGAGAAAACCGAAAAGAGTCGGTACTTTTGCGTAGCGGGATGCTAATGGTGTAGGATCTCCCCTCAGAGCTGTCGCTTTTGTTTCCTGGTTCAGGTTCGTCGATTCTTGGTGCGTAGAGAGTATATTCCCGTTGGAGTAGGTCTGAGCTTTCATTCTTGACAATTATTGTCCCCGGACCACCTATCCGTTTGCGAACATCGTAAGGTGAGAACCGATATAAAGTGAGGGGGTTAAGGAAATTCGTGTACATTTTATTTTTGCAAGTGCAGCGTGATGTGAGTCCTGTAAGCCCACACTCTGCATGATCCGGCTGCAATTGCAGCAGAATAAAGGTTGATTCGATATTATTGATCCACCTATGAAGAAGTTCGGGTTGACAGTGGCTTCTCGGCAGACTGAGGTCATTGGATTGCGAAGCGATATTGAAAAGTTCCTACATTTGAGACGCAAGAGGATTTTAACATGAGGTCCCGGGAGGCTGATAACAATTCACAATGCAGGAAGCACCATCCTACATCTTCGTTTTAGCAATTCTCCTGTATCCCGCATCCGAACTGGCGAAAAACGGGGGGAAGCCTTCGAACGTCTTTGGCCTTGTCGAGGAGGAGATATGGGTAGCTTCAGGCCGCAGAACGCTATTGGGGTGGTTTTGCGGCCGGGAGCCCGACGACAGAGTTCGCCGGTGGGCTTTCTCTGTGAGCATACGGTCGAGGACATCGAGGGCTTGTTGAAGGTCGGCTCTAAGAATGCCTAGTCAGCGGCGGATGTATCGACGGTGGTCTTGCACGGATGCATGATGGCGAGGCAGCTGGCCGGCGCGTAGTATACGTCCACATACCGGTTCAACACATTGATATAGGAATCAATCATCACATAGTGTCGATGAAGGTCCTCCCGCAGGGCCTTGATATCTCCGCCATCGGTCGTCCACAGGATCAGCTTGTAGCCCTTCGAAAACCATATCTTCCAGCTCCAGCTTGAATCCAGTTTGTCTGTGTATTTCTCGACAATCGACTCCAACCTGTGCAGGCTGGCCCTGCATCCCTCGACCATCTCCCCAAGTTTTTCCTTGTTTCTAACATCTTCGGCGGACCGGCCTGGCCTCCCAGTTTCCTTCGCAAGCGCTTCGAGGACCACACTCAAGGACGACAGCTGAGACTTCACCTAACATCAAGCAGCGCGGTGAGCGAGCGGATCACGGCCGGCGCCGCACCCAAGAATGCACATGTGCGCCACTGCACAACGGCGGGATTGGAAACATACCTCGTGGAACTCGGAGACAGCGCCAGTAGGCCCACTTGAAAAGCTGGCACTCAGTCGCGAGGACAATCTCGCCAGTTGGATGATATCTATCGGAAGGCGTGGGACCTCAACATCAGCTCCCATCGAACGTGACAATGCGGGCCTCAGCACAGCTGAAGGAGGGCCGGGAACCCACCTCCAATCCCAACTCCGAACGACATCCCCGCGTTGATCGACTCAGGCGATTCCGATGCAAACAAGAGGTTGAAAAGTGCCCGTTCCCAAGCGTGCTGTCGGTCGCATGGTCGAGATGCTGAACGGGGGCACTTCCGGGATTTGTACGTTCGACCTCAACCGGCGTCGGCATATGCGCATGGTTTTCTGCGGAGGCCAAAGAGCAGGTCTTCGAGGGAGGTCAGGGTCCCGAACTCCCGTCAGCCCCTCGACGCAGCCGCGAGCGACTAAAAATACAAGCACCAACAAGCAATCCGCAGCAGCAGATTCAGCGCTGCAATTCTTAGCGAAGACCAGGCGGCCAGACGCATTTGAAATTACTCGTCTTTGCAGCATGCGCATGCGCATCGCATCAAGCTTCGGCTTTCTCTTTCCCGTTTCTGCAAGATACTACCTAAAATAAGTTACGCGAGGGGTATGGCCGATAAACGGGTCTCTAGAAGTCTCGATGGCATCGATTGAGTATCGCCGAAGTTGGCACAAATCGCTGGCAGGTATCTGTCCGCCTGCCTACCTAGGTACCTAGGTACCTAGCCGCAACTAATTTACACCTAGGGCCAAGACCAGTGTATGTGCATGCAGGCCTGCAGCTCGAATGCTGGCATGCGTGAACGCCGACTCTAGTGACAACAGTCCTCCCATGAAGCACGTGCAGGCCATGTTATCTAATCGGATAAGATGTAATCTTATCTGATCCTATTGCAGCTGTTGTTGTTGACAACCGCCAAGACCGGCCTATAAACAACAGCCACACCACACCATCCATAAAAGGCTGGGATTCGAGGCCCTGCACCCCCGGATTATGACGGTCCCTTAAAATCTCCTTGCGCGGAAGCCAGTATATATATGTATATATATATCCCTAACGTGTAACGCCAGCTCACTCTTCGTCGGACATTTCCAAGCTCTGCAACGCCTCACTCGCCATATCATATACAATTGTACAACCTTCTACTCGACAGCCGAAAGGACTGCACCTAAAGCGTAACAGCGGCTCCCACTTCCAATCCTGCATCTTCACAAAGCTCTCGCCGACTTGAATACCGCACTCAAATCTACGTAAGGCCACAGCAAATTCAAGATAGCCCCATAGGGTTGCGGCTGAGCTTCGCTGTTTCAATTGATCAAACACTGACAACCTGGAAAGCACCTAGGTAGATATCGATCCAAAGTCCGCGAACGCACATATATACAGCAGCCAATCCAAACGCAATTCCTTGGTCAGGCTTCTACGAATTCGAGCTCCCAGGGTGTATCCAACAGATACACTGCCCTAGTCGGACGGAGGGAAACGTGTACATTCCAAGACGCCTCCTGTAGCTTACCCGATTAGGTATAGCTACTATTTCTCAATCGCTCTTTTCTTTGCAATTCCTTCAGACGACTCTTTCAAGGCTTGGACCAAGTTTCATGCATAATTTCGAACACTCAGCTAATCAACTCCCGTCCCCAGTCAGCGCCTAACCACAATCCGCAACTATGAAGCCAAATGACGCTATCGTTCTCATCATCATTCTCTTGCTTCTCTTCTTCGCGTTGATTCTTTGGGCAATCTTCCACATTCAAACCATCCTTGGCTGGTTCCAGACACAAAAGAAGACGGTCGATATTGAGGACGAACCTTAGGCGGACCACGATATATTTACAGCAAACGAATAGACCTCGATTCCGGCGCATACCTCATTGATTTTTCCATTTCATTTGATTAAGGGGCATTGCGAAGCATAATGACGTTGCATTGATTGGGTGAAAGCTCTACAGCCTCCGGGAGCTCGGCCTCCGCCCCTCCTTTTGGTATTTGTTGGTTCTCAGGTTTATGGCGCCTTTTGAGGGTACGGATCGTCTAGCCCAAGCCTAAGCTGGAGAAAGTAGAAACACCAGTCTAAAACACACGGCAGCGCTGCGGATAGCCTACCTGTGTTCTCGACTCCTCAGGCTCTTTCTTCAGTACGGTAATGGCGACTGGTCGACTACTCGCTCATGATTCCCCCTTCTGTCACATCTCATTTCTCCGTATATATTTTCAATGCTAATGTGTAGTTCATGTTGATCTCTTAGATATATGTATCTATCTCTTGCCTCTTTGTATCATGCCATATTATGTCCGTATTCTAGCACGCATTGTCATGTATTACGAATTCACTTTATGCGCCTTTCCCCATGACCTCGAAAGCGTTATATCTGTAACAAACCAAGTCTTAATATAGTCAGGCGCTCTATCTACCATTGGTTCATGTTTATTTGTCTCTATATTGATATATGTTCGATCAACAAACAGGGTATAAATGTATAATAGGTCAATATCAAAGGTCGCCCTCCAGCTAGGTGCATCGGCCCTTGGAGTCCCAAACTACATAACAGACCCGCTAACAAAGGGCGTTGAGGTTAAATACGGTTGGCTCTGAGGCGTACACCAACTTTCAGACGAGCCCCATGGAACTGATTCTAGCAGTCGCCACATGCACATTTATATGGTTGAAGTCATGCTTATTCCGCACGTCGCGCATGCGCCTGTAAGATCATTGCCTCATGATTGATTGGTTATAAAACAGGTCTGAATAAAGTACAAAGAAAGGCCAAGGACATTCAGCCATGCGGTAGTGAATCACAGACCCTACCGCATCGAGACTGCCGGCATGCTGCACAAGCTACAGTTGTAAGGAAGAATCACAAAAACGCACGCCATAGCTCCGTGCATGCAATAGGTGTCTGTCTGTACTGGTATGATGCTAGGGAATTATAAACCAAACACTATCGTACAACCTAAGGCATGCAGGAGCTTATCTGCAATTCCAACCAGTAGAATTGCGTAGCCGGTCAGATTATACCTTGAACACATATGCCATCATGTTCTCGCTTGGCAGAATCATGTCCATACGGCTTGTATGTAGATGTCGTCTCCGCTCGCGGCTCCGAGAAACAGCGGAACAGCCAATCCCCTTGGTCACACAATCGCAGTGGCCTTTGATTTGCGAGAAGTTTACAATGTCAGTTGGGCTGAGGTTATTGTCGAGGCATGAGCAAAAGTCCCGCCAGATGCAGTCCTTCCACTGTGAAGACTTGGTAGATGGGACAGGGCAGTGATCGCCAACTTTGAATGTCGCCTGGAACTGGCAAGCGGAGGACGCGTCCCGCATAAAAGTATCAGAGCGACGAACCTGACTCCTGTGTGTAGCCTCAGGTAGGAGATAGCTTGTGGCAGTGATAGTGACAATGTCGACAATAGAGCTAGTGACAAGCTCGGTGACATAAACGACTTCTGGGCCGCCGGTTGGGATCGCGGGTTGTTGTGGGGCTGCGGTTGTGGCCATCACAGGACTTGGGACCGGATTGGCGTTCTTGGGTGGCGGGTTTGCGGGGCCAGGCTTAGGTCCCGCGACAGGACCTCGAAGGCCATTGTTTGGTGGGAGGGTATTCTTAATGGTCTCCCCACCACCAGATGCCGCGTTACCACAGTCGCTACCGCTGGGCTTCGTCTTGCCCTTGTACTGCGCATCCGCATTGTTTGAACCGTCGGTGACAAACTGGCCGGGATCCGGGAAGTCCAAATTTGTCTGCTCCCCGACCTGGCAAGCGCCGGGCGCTAGAAGACCAACAAAGATGTTGGGACGAGCGCTGGCTTGTCTTGCGCCCGAATTGTTCTCGATGGTGATGTATGCACAGTTCATGTACATTTCACGGTTCGCGATGGCCGCAAACCATGTCCAGGCGAAGATGGCGTCACCGGCTGGCTCGTCTTTAGGGACCATGAACTTGAATTCTTGGTTTGGCCCTGCAGTATTGCCGTTGGCGGCGCGGGGGCAGTCCCCGATGAAGGAGTGAATAACTTGGAACGACTTTCCACCATCGCGCGAGAGCGAAGCTTGACAGCTGCCGCCGCCATGAGCGGCAACCTGACCCATGTCAACAACAAAGCTTGCTTCCTGGCCTGCGACCCATGTTTCTACGGCGTTGAAAGGTTGGTTGTGATAGCCTTTGCAGGGAAAATCGCTGTAGTCAGGCTTGAGGGGTGCGTTATACGTGCCCCGCTGCTGGTCGAACAGAATTGGCTTGGGTTTGTTGATCGAGGCGTGCGCAGAGACGACGTCGAGAGTGGCTAGAACTGCCGCGGTGGCCAGAATGAGCTGCATGTTGTGCGTAATCGATGAGGAAAAGATAGAATGAGTGTCGAGATCGCAAGCGTAAGTTTCGATTTAACTTGTTTCGTGTCGTGAGGTAGGGCGCGAGTAACTGTAATTTAGGAAGGATATGTCTGGAAGAAACCGGCTCGGTCCAGGTGCGTAGCTATAGGATGTTGGTGAGTGGCGTGAATTGCGGAGTTCCCTTGCGGACCACCCAAAAAGACACCGGCGAACTGTTTTTTTGGCGATTCTGCAAGCTTGAGCTGGTGGGATCGTGATGTCGCGATATCGTGAGCTCGACCTGGAGAGCACGGACGGCGGCAGTCTTGAACCAAGACCGAGCCAAAGTTGGGATGGACAGAAAACCACAAACTAGGGTGTTGAGAGAGGGGGGGGGACAAACTCGACCGGGCTAGCCGACCAAGGGCTTTTTGAGTAAAGAACGGAGGCGAGAGGGGCTAGATCTCCTGAGAACGGGCCGTGAAAAGGAAGGACTGCAAAACAAATGCTTGGACTGCGATAGAGGGGAAGCTGATGAAAAGACAGGAGGCATGAAAGGAGGTGAGATGTTATATATCCCATCGCGCAGAAAACTACCCTGGGCATTGCGGGAAGCTTCTGACGGGCCAATGCTCACAGGAACAAACGTGCAGACGAACGGGCGCTCACTGTGCTTGATCGATAATTGGTCATGTTGGTCCCTTTGGCCTCCGCCTTGTTTCCGGGCGCGCCTGCAGCTGTGGTGAGGGGACGTTGATTGGCTTGTTGGCGCCCGGGTGGAGTGTTTGTCGCTGTGGACTTGCCCGATTGGGCGTATTCCTATTCTTGGCTGCTGTGTAACAGCCAATCAGGCAGCCGAGGCACAGACAAACAACCAACAGCCACAGACCCGTCAACCTCGCCACGCCCATTGACCAATCTATAGATTCATGCCCTCGAACGGAGTCACAGCACTCACGCGAGAACCCGCGCTCGATCTGTGCCTTTCGCGCGTCATGCAGCGCCCTCCGCATATCCGGAGACGTGCGATCATGGCGCTTTTCATACTCGCCGTCAAAGCGGGCGGCATCTATTACGATAGCCACTAATCGTATCTGCTCAAAAGCTGAAAGCTGAAAGCTAAAAACTTAGCCTGGCGGCTACTCCAACACAAGAAGCTCGGACTTCACGCCTAACCCATGGTCATGCAACGTCTTGCGCCGATTATGCACAGAGGCTGGGAATTTGGGCCGTCAAGGCCCGGGGGGATCCCTCAATGCCACAGGCAGTGGCGATTGATCCCCAGGGATTGATATCGTTCCATGCGCACGGACCGTTTTCAGGCATCCTTCTCCTCAATACAAAGCAGCGTATCTGGACCAAGCACCCCTCTCACCACGAAAGCTTAGACAAGAGCCTGGCACAATCGTCTCGGGGACCAGACGCTGGACGCAAAGCTAGTCAGGCCCTAGCATTTAGCAACAAGAAACTTATCACACGTCCTTGCCCACCCGGGAAAAGCAGGGTTTTGCTTCGTATAGCCTAGCCACTCTCGGGGGCGTGATCACAGCTGTCTCGTAAATCAGGCGCTGCGCAAGTACCGTAAGTATTGCATTGTCAGCATTACCTGCACCCTGACAACTGTCAATTAAAGCTTTGCATTCGCCCAGGGACCTCAAGTCGGTCTCAAGTCGTATCGACTGTTCGCTCGTGGCTGAACTTTTTTCGCTAACCTGTGATTTTTTATTTTTTATTCTGAACTTTAGCTGAGCGTGAACAAGAATCCAGGTAACGACACCAAACCCTTTAGAGCACCAAAAGACGAGATAGATGTCTTGGCGATAATTACGTAACAGACACCGAGGCTAAATCTAATCTGATCCATCAGCACCCTCCTGATTCGGTCGCCAGCGGGGGGCATCCCACCGCCTCAACTTCGCGTCGTTTCGTATATGACCAGTTCTAGCTGCACCTCTTCAGCATGACTCGCTCCCTCACTCCCCATCACTCCCGCCGCCCAAAGTCCCTTCCCTCAGGACGCCTTCTACACTTACAATATAACTCCATCCCGTACAAGTGAGGACTTGCACCCTGTTGTCCGCCTCAAGATGCAGTTCCTTACATCTATAAACATCCTCTTGGCTGCTCTCGGCCCCGTGCTTTCCTCTCCAATACTATCCGATCTCGGCCAGCAGCCGATTGGCACCAAAGCTGACTTTAAAATTCCAACTGTCCATGAATCCGCCATTCTCGCCCGCCGGATTCTCCGTCTCAGCCCAATCGGCACCCTTTCCACAAACCTTCCGAACTCCGGCTCTCATGCGCAAGACTACCCTATTGGCATGCCGGATTATATTGCCGACTGCGATCCCACAAAACCGGGGTCACCCACCGTCCTCGCTTTGAACATTGCAACTTCTTTCCGAAACATCGCTGCGGGATCCCATATATCCCTCTCCCTGCGATACGAACCCCCTGCCAGCGTCGCCACCAGGTACACTGTCGCTAGCCTCCCACGCTTCTCGCTCATGGCCAAATTGGAGGACATCCCCGAAGAAGAGGTCAAAGAAGGAAATGTGGTCCAGTGCTTTACAAAGCGCCATCCGGACGCCAAATGGTGGCTTCCTGGAAACCACATCCACACAAGCAGATGGACTCGGTTGGTCGTCACGGATGTGTACTGGGTCGGTGGGTTCGGCGACAGGGCCTACATCGGGTGGATTCCTACCGAAACGTGGAGCAACGTTACGGAAGCCGAAATCGCCAGTGCCAGGCTCCCCGGTGAGGAGCCTTGATGTCTAACGCCTTATAGCGGCCGTTAAACTGGCCACAGCGCTAGCGTGGCTTTCAACCGCATGTACGTACGGAAGTACATGAGTATTTATCGTTACTTAGTTGTTAACGGGGCCCAAGGTGCACGCTGACACAATTTCACCGACAATATCAATCTGCTTGCACTTTCGTATAAAATACATCTCACAGCGGGTCAAGTATTAGCGACAGCGCAGTGGTTTCCCGAAGGTATACATGCGGTCATGAGGTTAGAGAAAACAAGGAACCCCACCTAGTAAGCCGATTGTAAGCCCCACGCCGAACCCGTGCGGAAACAATATGGAAACAATATCCTTTGGTTTGAATACATGCATGTCGGCCTCCAATAGCGTTGCAGAGCCCGTCCTAAAGCTGGAAGTGAGGTGAACTCCCAGCAGCTAAACAAGTTCGCAACAATCAAAAAAATCAAAAACAATATTGCATCTGATGTTGGTCTGAAAGGCCCTAGATCTCCCCTTACATATAAGAAACCCCTGTACCTGAACTTGTGCATGTGAGGATACTAGCATTAGGCTTGCATAGCTGCACATCAATCTGTGATCGGATTCTCTGTTACGCCATCTCGACGTACTGCATATACCCAGGCCACCATATATAAGTACGTCTTGCTTTCCCCGCTTTGCCCAAGTCAAACAAACCCATGCGACGGTGGGCCCCAAAGGAGAGTACGTAACGCCTGCCAAGGCATCTACCGTGCAGGCCCGGTCACTTTTCGGGCTTCACTCCCTCTCCCAGGATATATTTCTCATCGCAGATATCAACCAACCCTGTCGAAGCCAAGGCCGATAGCCTCTTGACATTTTGCTCCGCAGCAGAAACCAATCTAAATATTTCGCTGACGGTTGAAGACGAACGTCATACACATGAGCCTCCCAAAGCGGGAGCAAAATCACGGGCAGCTCGGATATATCAGTTCGCTTGAATCCTTCACCGAAAATGTCCGCCCTGGACCTACAGCAGATGAGTTCGCGAAGCACTGTAGGAGATGAATACCGACTGCGGAGCGGCCCCGTGAGTCTTCTGTTAGACTATACACTAGACTTTGGACGGGAGCGCACGATCGTCATATCCCGGCTCCAGGAGCCGTCTGAAATTCCGAGGCCAAGCGACTACATGGAAATGCTGCCTGTCGCTTATTATCTCACCGTCGACCCCAGGTTCAGGTTGGTTTTGCTGGCGCCAACGTATGATACAGTAGCAGCCATATCCTTTGCATCCTTCCAGAAACCCAACTTCGAGGTGCAGGACCGGTCGGATATGTTCGGGCCTGGGGATTTGTCAGTGCCGAATAAAATAACCTTTACGTGCAAATCGAAGGGGGTCAAAACACGCTTTTATGGAGGTAGTGGTGGCAGCTTCGTCTGGGAACGTCAAGGGAAGAAAGATATTTTCGATTTGTGGGTAACCGAGGGACTTCCTGCAGAATCTTCTTCCTTCATGAAGAGGTCACAGACCAGGAAAGTTGGGACAATGAAGAGATCCACCAACTTTGACACAGACTCTAAGCGTGTAGTCATAGACGCGAACACCCGATACATTGGGGAAGTGGCAATGCTCGCTTCGGCCCTCACTGTCCTGAAGAAGGACGCTCTCGAAGAAAAACAAAAGAATGCGATGTCCATGTATATTAACCAACAGGGATTCTGAAAAACGAAGAACTAAATGAAGCTCGGTTATCCGGCCGGAACTCCCTTCCTCCCAAACATGCCCTTTATATTTTTAAAATATATATCTCACATTCCCGGATCTCTCGATACGCTGATCGACAGGCTGAACAACTGTCCGCGCGTCCGCTAGCATTCTATGGCCATGCAGACCGTCTTCCGGAACTATTGGCTCCAACCCGATTCTTTATTTGTTTTTTTTTCGGTCTTTCTTCCCTTTGTTACCCTGCTCCTCGCAAGTATTCTATCGGATCTATCGATCGGGCCCGTGTTTTTTTGTAGCCTGATCAATCCATCAAAATTGACAAGACACGTGCGTGATAAACGAACGCAAACTACCTCGTGTTATTGTGCATGAGCTCTGGTGAATTCACAAAGTCGGGAAGTCGAGCAGCTGGGCCTAGACGTCGTTCCTTTGGTCACTTATCACTTATATCTGCCCGGTCTGAGTGATCGCAACAATTAGTTGAGGGGGCGCCCGCGCCCCAAAGGTATTTATAATAAACATTAGCTTGTAATATAACTTGATTAAAAACTCGATGCCAATCAATACGGTAGTGGACTCATTAAACTGACTGTTCTCAATAAATGTAAATGACAAAGCTGTTTCTTGTGCAAAGTTTCCCTCTGGCCAGCTGGGTTGTGACTGACACCAATTGAAGCTGTCTGTTTCAGGTTTCTTCGGGCGGAAAGGCGGACCGGTCCACCGCGTCAACTTGGCAACTTTGAAACAAGAATAAAATTACCGCAGGTACGCGTATATACCTGGTACATCGATCTAAGATGTGAACTTGTAGATTCGCTAGCAGATTGAGCAAGTGGAGGCTGGCTATACAATTCATAGCTATATCAATACCAATAACGTCATAATGGCACAAAAGATTGTCTGTGCGATATTTACACCTGTGATCAGAAAGGATGTGGGCTCCGAGCCCCCAAGGAGCCAGGGCGCAATCTGGATAGAGCTATAGATAGGGTCAATTGCAGGTACTAGCTCCAGCTATGTATACGACGCAATCCTTGATCGCTGGCGAAAGGAAGTCATGCGAGCCTGAGAACTCTCAGCTGATACGGTAGTTCGAACGAAAGCCCGGCCCGAACTGCACTGACCAGCCATTCCCGTTGTACACTAGCCTGAGAGCCGCAAGATTAAGAGTGTTTTAAATTTTGCTGCCAGGATTCGAATATAGTCAGAGAGCTTGAGGGAGAGAGTACAATATATTCGCTGGCATCATTTCATGCACTTGGCACCGTGGTGGGGCAGCGTAGTATATAACCCCCGTACCGCCTGAAAAGGAGACGATAGATTTATCATCTTGGCTAGATATATAATCGCCACTGCGGTTCGAATATAACCATAGGTCACTTCTCCTGTCCAGCGATACAAAACAACCTTACAGAAACATCTCCCGATACCTGCTCTCGATCCCTTAAATTTTCATTCTCTTAAGCTCTAGACTTGCAGTCAATTGAAACAGAGCTGCAACAGGACTAATATGAAAGCCAGTGGCTTGGTAGCACTCGGCCTGGCTGGCATTGTTGGTGCTCAGCAAAGTGTCTGGGGCCAATGTGGCGGTATTGGCTGGACCGGCCCTACAAGCTGTACTAGCGGGAACACTTGTTCGTGAGTTACAAAGTTCGGCCACTTCCTGGGGGGGCAGTAAGTACTAACTCACCTTCAAGGGTTTTGAATCCTTATTACTCTCAATGTATTCCGGGCGATAGCGGCAACCAACCCACGACGACGACGACAACAACAACGACGACGACGACGACAACTCGAACTACAACTACAAGCTCCCGCACCACGACCACTAGCTCTCGCACCACGACCACCAGCCCTCGCACGACCACGACCACGACCACTACAACCACCACGACACGGACGACGACTTCAGCTGGTAACCAGCAGACTGGCACAGGCTTGCAACCCATCCAGGGAGGCGCGTCTGGCTCGGGGCGGACGACAAGATACTGGTAGATAATGCCGTTGATGATAAACACTGGTTACGATGGGCGATAGCTAACTATTGGCCACCTTAGGGACTGCTGCAAGGCATCTTGCGCTTGGCCGGGCAAGGGGCCTGTCATTCCAAACGTGTGCGATGCCAATGGCAATCGCATCACGAATAACCCCATCAACGCGAGGTCGTCGTGTGACGGCGGGGATGCATATATGTGCACCAATCAGCAGCCACAGGTTATTAACAACAATGTTGCTTATGGATTTGCTGCTGTTAGCATTTCTGGCCGCACGGAGCAACAGTGGTGCTGTTCTTGCTATGAACTCACTTTGACCTCAGGGTATGCTAGAGTCACTCTATAGGAACCACCAACTCTTCGATGCTAATAACCAACGATATAGGCCTGCCGCTGGCAAGAAATTCGTTGTCCAAGCTACTAATACTGGCAGCGATTTGGGCACAAATCACTTCGACTTGGCATTCCCCGGCGGCGGTGTTGGTATTTTCAATGGCTGCACTAAACAATTCCCAGGCACTCCTTCTTCAAAGTAAGTTCCTGCCTGTTCCCTACCGTGCTATTAAGCCACTTTAAGCTAAAAAATCGCAATAGCTGGGGCCAGCAGTATGGTGGAGTCAGCTCCCGCAGTCAGTGCAGCGGCCTCCCAGCCGTGTTGCAGCCAGGCTGTAACTTTCGATTTGACTGGTTCGCTGGCTCCGATAATCCAGATGTCAACTTCGTTGAGGTCAGCTGCCCAGCCGAAATTGTCAACATTTCTGGCTGCTCCCGCTAAGCTTGTGGCCCGAGTCACTTGTTGGAGCTCTCGTCGCACTCGATATTCAGTAAGCAGTATGGGTACTGAATCTATACTTGTATATAATCTGGTAGGAAGCCGTGTTCAATGTAATATATGAATATTGCTATATATAACTTCTCCGTTACCGTTATTCTCTACGAGCATACCTTCTCATTACCACGCTTGCGTTAACTACTAGCAATCGTAATAGCCCTCATTAACCATGGCTCCGCTGATAATGAATCAAAACGGCTGTGATTGAAAGGGTGACATAACGCCATTCTCGCCTCAACTGAAATGATATATACAGAAGTATGCACATGCGCACCCAGCATTGGGTAGATCGGCCAAAAATGCATATTGCTCCGCACTTTGTATTACGTCTTTAGACAGTAAATGTTATTTTTGAGCTGGGGCCTCCACGGTCTCCAGAGATATAGGAGGGGATGTTCGCCTGCGACTGGAGAAAAATCGGGGTCTGGAAGGCTGAATTGGAGAAGGCTGTATCCTCCGAGCTTCTTCGTGGTCTATAACGGAGGCCCGCTCCTCTATGATTTGGAAACTCCTTTCCACGGTGATATCGGCGTATGTTTCGGCTGGCTTTCGATCCTTGGATGTCCTCCTAGACTCCTCCAGGGGTATCTGGGACTCCGGTAGTTCGATATATGGACGGCCCATGCCCTCCGACGTTGCCTCTGCAGAATAAGTTACATACTTGGCATTGCCCTTATAAATAACCCCATCGAATTTGATGATTCCGTGTTTATTCCGGACCCTCTCTTTACTGCCTTCTGCATCGCCGCTTCCCCATAGTTTCCTGCCGCATTGCAGGATTGCCCTATTTAAAGCTGGCAGGCAGGCGATCGTGACAGCCAGGCTGCTTTCCATGATGCTCCAGAAGCCGACTGCAGTTGCACTCCTGGTAAGATCAAAAGTGTCCGTCATAAGGCGATAAAAAAGAAACATCCTGAGCGATGTAAATATTATAGTGAAGACTCCGAGCACCAGAATGACGTATAGATTTAACTTTTTGGCGAAAGACATGGGTAATTTGGCAATGACAAAGATAGGCGGGAATATGGTAAGGACATCCAAAGCTATGTGGCCAGCACAGAGCCCCGCGTAGACGTCCACCGAAGTTGATCCGATGCAGGTGCCGTCGAATCTTGAGCGAAGGTCAAACGCTGCCGTCACAGGTCGGCATTCGAATATGAGGACAACCAGGTTCGCGCATAAGAAACTATAAGAGAGGAACAAGACAGCCTGGAGGAACCTGCGCTTGACCAAGGATTGGGCAGGAGCAAGTCGTAGGAGTAGGTGTAGGATCGAACACCGTGTGAGATGCAGTGCTAATGTCCAGAATACTGTATGGAGATACTGCACCTGAGCGAACGGATTACACGTTAGCCCGCTCCTTGTCAGGTCCATCTAGACACCGGGCTGCAAACTCGGATATTTGGCGCCAACTTACTACAAGGTAAGAGTAAATGTCTTTCTTCGAAAGGTCGTATATATGGTATCCAATGCCGGTGCCCACAAGGCCTATAGGAGGTGACTCAGTTAGCTCCTGTATGCTTTGGGGCCTCTTCCCCGAGAGATACTTCATTTACGCGGTACATACCAACCAGATTGACGCAGTTGAAAACGCAGTAGGACAGCTGAATTAAGGCCCGGTGACGTTAGAAAGGAAACCACTAGTATTGAGGTTGTATGGTAGGGGTATAGTATGCGCGACAAGGCCAGTGAGTTCTTCGCGAGTCGGGACGTACAAATGCTGGCACCATGATCCAATCATCCATGCCAAAGCCGACTTTAGTCCGGATCCAAAACCTCAAACATGCCGCCAGGGTTGTGAGGGAGCAAACGATTGAGGCCGAGATTAGACAGTAGAGCGAGTTTCTGGTCGGGATATAATCTGGGTCGGTCGCCAAAGGAAATTCGAATCCGGGAGGCAAGCTTGTGAACAATGGCAATAGCGCCGCCAGATATTCCCTGTCTTCGGCCGTCTGCGGGTTTGGAGGGCCCATGGTGTTATCAAGATGTGTTGTTGGTGTGTGATTCTGGGACGTTATCGGGCGCGAACTCGGACATCCCCCCACCGCTTCCTCAGCATGGTGCAGTCCGTTCGAGCCTTGTCGTTCTACCACGTCGGCTGCTATTGTCGCGAAGTGTCTCGTGGTACGAGGGCGGAAGAAGGGCGGGCCCAGAGGAACAGCGGGCAATACAGAGTCGAGTTTACATATTATATATCCGAGTGCCGGCTCTTTGTGCATGTGTTCATGAAGCAGGTGGTGTACGACAAACAGCAGTTTCCTTCTTTCACGGCCCATGACGGCCGAAAAATATGTCGGGTTTGGCCAACCCGTTCTGAGCTGCCGAAAAGACAATAGCCCTGGCTGTTGTTGATGGGGCCCTTGGAAATACTCGCTTTGCACCAGCCGAAAGGGGTTGAGACCTCCGCGTGGAGAAAGACTAATTGACCCGTCTGAATCATAACGGCGCCGGGTTCAAAGGTGGGCCATATGG
Organism: Drechslerella stenobrocha 248; assembly: GCA_000525045.1. Lineage (NCBI taxonomy): Eukaryota > Fungi > Ascomycota > Orbiliomycetes > Orbiliales > Orbiliaceae > Drechslerella > Drechslerella stenobrocha. Next base: position 58,404 of record KI966418.1, on the reverse strand, counting down.
AAGCCTAGGACTGTGCACAGGTCCTTTTTTAGTTTTTGGTTCGAGAATATCCGTGGCGGTGCTTCGTGGCTTGTGGAACCGAGACCAAAGGTTTCTGCATTCATGGGCAATACCGCTTCGGCCTTGTCAACAGGCAGGTCAATGTTGCACCTAGAGATATTGCACTAGCAAGGTATAGGGACAGAACAGGAACAGCCTTCGAATTTAGAAGGGAAAAACTCGCTACCAGCGTTAGCTAAAATTGACCGTGATACGTCTTTCAGCAACGCTCAGAGCGAAGAAGCTAGCTGGTTTCAAGCAGGACCTGTAATGGCGACCCATGCTCATGGCAAAACTGATTCCGTTTGCGTACAAAGCCTGCAATCTACAAATACCATTGTCGCTTTCCGCAATCCCAATATATCAGGTACGTTTATACATGTAGATCGTCAGTACCTGAATATGACTTGGCAGGAGCTCTAGTGACATAGATCGATCAAGGTGGTGGCTAAAAGCGTAGCTATGTAGGCTTGCACAGACAAGCTGCGCGTGCACCCACGCGGCTGTAACTTGCATGGTTATGGGTACTTACTTAGTACTTAGTACTTATTTATATTCGTCAAGTAGATAACTAGCCGTGCAGCTGATTGCACGAGGTGACAATGGTACGAAGGTGAGGTATTTGATAAGGTCTACAGATTGGCCAATTGTATTGGCACTTCAGCTGGCAAGAGTCCCGGTTTCCGGAAAAGAGGTCTGAGGTCAGTATACCAAGTAAGCTACTAAGTAAGTACTTAGTCAAGTACATGAGAACCAGGTCGCTAGCGCAATCCCATGATCGATTTACCGCAAGGTTGTTCTCCTTCTGAGGACGAGTAGGTCGGCTCCAGGGACAGTCGCTTCGAACGTTGTCGCGCTCTTGAAGATCCCGGTATAGATATGTGTGGTTCGTTATAGACTTGTCTAGAGGCAGAGCCGAGAGGACAGTGTAGAGGTTATCGGGTTTAATACGAAGATGTCAGCTTACCTAGCAAGACAGTAGAGGTTTGGCCAGTTTGTGGGGTGCTCGCCTCTTTATTCTGTTGGCGGATTGCGATACCGAGCTGGCACTAGTTTGTTTGGGCATCATGACACGTCGAATCCAAATTTTGTTGTAGTGGATCGCAGTCGCGTTTGAGCGAACACTGAACTGGTCAGCGAGTTTTAATTTGGGCCCTAGAGCAGGGTTTAGTCGCGCGTGCCGGATGTCGAGGACCAGCCGGAGCATCGCGTTCTAGACGAACGCTTACTTGGCTTCCCCTCAGGTGGGCGACGGAGCACCATGGAGCCAGGTCGTGTGACTTTGGCGTTGTTTGTTGGATGGTGGACAAACAGCCGGAAGGTTTCGGATGTCGGGCTGGCATGAGGCGATGCATTTGGAATATCTTTCCTGGGTATCCCGCTCGTGCATGCAAGGAATGCGAAAGACCACATTTGCGTCTGGTCCTGGAGCTCTGCAATTGGCGGGGGGGCTATGAGTAAACAGTCTCGCGTTCCGCTGCGCGGGGCCCGAGGCTGGCTGGCTGGCTGGCTGGCCTGGATATCGCTGACATCTCCGCTCTCCGGGCGTTCGGAGACAGCAGCCTCCGATGATCCGTCAAGTCCGAAGGCTTGTTTGTTTGGCCATGCTATGGCCGTTTCACGGGCCCATGTTCGGCACCTTGTTGGCTCCGTTGCGTGAAGTTTGGCGCCGTGCTGACATTCCTGATACATCCTTAGCTGCGTCGAGTATAGTCAGCCTCTTGCATTTGCTGGAAAGAGAAGGGCGACGTCCGAGGGAGCAACTAACGTTATCGCCCACCTCTGGGCACTATCGCGTCGTCGAGCGGGAGTCTGCCCCCAGGGCGCTCAGCCTCGCGGCGACGGTCGACTTGCGGTTCTGCCTGGCAGTGCCTCCGTCGATGGGACGATGTAAAGGATTTGGCTATCGCCGTTGGTCCGATGGTGAGTGCGGGGAAGGGCATGCCACTCAACCTTGGGACCATGCAGCCGTCGCGAGAGCCTAGCTCTGCAGGATGCATGGGTTTCGAATTTCCAGATGCTCTCTCGTCGTGTCTGGTGGGTCTTCTCCCTTTGGCGGGCGGACGGGCAGGCGTCTCGGCACCTTTCTGCCCCGAGAGAAAAATTGCAGGTTGGGTTTCCGCAGAGCCCCGTAACGGTGGTGGTGGTGGTGGTGGTGGTGGAAGACTTCACTCACCTGATGGTGTGGTTTGAGATGCCGATTTTATATTTATTCCCAGCGCACTCGCACCGCTTCGAAGGCTTCTCAGCCTTCCTGCCCCGAACCTCTCTCTCGATCTTTTCCAGCTCTTCTCCGCCTCGGCCGTCGACTCGGGCCGTGGATTTGGTCTGCCCTATCGCCAGTCGCATTCCCTTGATTCGGCCTCAACCGGCCCGTTCGAACACCCCAGGCCATTGTCTGTCCGACGCCGCTACATGCAGACCCCAGCAGGGTTTGTGCAACCTGGCGTGAGCAGACGAACAAGTACAACTCCCGCCGCCTTGGAAAGCAAGCATACACCGGCCTGCCACCGTCTGCGTACGTGGACACGCTACGGGAGTGAGGCAGGGCAGTAGTCGAGTCGCGAGACGATACGAAGCATCGCCCGTTACAAACACACATGCATGCGTGCGTGCGTGCTGGCTGTCTTGAAGAAAGGCCCGTTCGATTGATCCCGCCGTCCGATTCTCCCTCTGGAAATCCTTCGCCTTTGCTCCTTTCATTTCGGCAGACGCGGCGAGGCGTAAGCACTTTTGCACACCTGCGCTTTTGTTGACTTGTGCCTGTCCCCATCTATATATCCCCGGGACCAGATTGCGCGTCTATTACGTCCGATATCCCAAAGAAGGCCTTTTCGGGGCCACACAAAGAGAAACGAGAAGCCGGCAGCAAGGTTGTTTTTAGACCAGAGCCGACGGGCAAGGTTTAAAGTCGAGGCTCTGAAACCGGAAACCTCGAAAACGCGAATTCAAACCCACGCACAGGGGACATAAATCGCATGCAGACGAGGCCGTCGATAAAATAATAAGTCCGGGACGCCATCCGCTCGACTTTTCAACCTGTCGCCGTTTCTAAACCCTCGTTCGAGTCCCCATTCTCTGTTGTAAGCGTTGTAAGCTCGATCGCGCAAACCGAGGCAAATATCTCCAACTCCCAATCCACGCAGCCGGGCAAACAACGTTTACAAGCCCGACATTCCGCTTCATCCGGCATATTCGCTCCCGGCGCCTTGCTTTCACATATCGAAGGCGACAAATTCCGGCTGTGATAGGCCGGACATCTCGTCGTCTTACCGTCATCACCATCACTCTACCATTATTGGTAAGGCTCTTGGGTTTCCATCTTCTCGACTCGATCGGTGCCTAGAGCTTGGCCATTCCTCCCATCCGAATCTTTAAACCAACGCCCAAAGTAACGGTACGTAACTCCATCTCTGCAGTCAATATCGACTCGCAACTCTCTTTAAGACCTTCCCGCGTGGAATCTAGAGGTCACAATCTTGAGACTATATCGCACACCTTGACTCGACGCTGACCTAGCCCCCCCTTCTTCGACCAGCCATACCCAAGCACCAAGCTATAACCTGCGAGGTTACTTAATCCGACAGCCGTGCTTTTTTTTGCTCATTTGTGACAAGCTTCCGTCTTTTCTGGCTGTCTATTCTGCTCAGATCAAACAAACCCCAAATGTGGCTGATCATATAACTCTATCCTGATGGACTATTTCACCAAAAAGACAACCCATCAGATCATTCCGCTCTTTAGCGGGCTTTGGACGTCAGCGGCGAAACCAGAGAACACCTCGAATCCCTCGGGGCCCAATGATGAACCGTCGTCGCCTGTGGCGACCAGCCAATTGCCGAATGGGAATGGTTCGGGCGCACAACAGGCCAGCACCCCGTCCTCTCCAACTGAGGAAGATGCAACCTTGGTTCCGCTGCCGCTGTCACCCGGCCTGGAATCTCCCGAAATCAGCAAGGCCCCGTCGAGGAAGAGAAGAAGGACGAGGTCGCTCCCTCCCAGCAAAGTGTTTCTATTGAGGGCGCCTGGGGTAAAACGAAGGGAAGGGAAGAAAAATAGGCTGGCCGCCTCCGACGTAACAGTCCATTTCCCCAAAATACAAATCGACAAGGGAATGCCCGAGGATATGCAAGAGCGTCTCGTCGACGCGTCGAATGCGTCCGACCTCGACTTGGAGGGGTAAGCACTGCGCTAGACTCACTAGGGGTGATGTCGCCAATGAATTCAAAATGCCTTTGCTGATATCTAGATCGGTCCTTTTAGGTACATCCTCTCGACCAATTCCATTTCATCGTTCTCTCTTCTTTCCATGGATACATGGGCCCGAATAGCGAACTTTTCGCTGCCACTACACCCTCATAAAATAATCACCGTTTTTTTCCCTCCCTCGAGTCCGAACGCCCGGCCGCGACCACAATCCTGCAGTTCGTCGATTTCGAATTCCTCGGCAGTTTCAGTAACGTCCGCTTCCCGGAGGCAACAACCAAAAAAATTGACGCAGCAAATGCTGACCATGACGTCGCCGGGCTTCAAGTCTAAGGCCTTCCATTTTGACGGATCCAACTTCCGGTGGTTGATTGAGGATGACGGCACGCGGGTGTTAAGAAGATACAGTGTTTCCTCGGAATCTAGCGGGAAAGCTGTAGAGGGAGAGTTGTGCGCGCGATACTCGTCTGTCAAGCGCAAAGGCTTTGCGGCACTGTTGGTTGACCCCAGTCGCTGTGACGAACGAGTAGCGATCGCAACACTATTTGTTTGTCTGCGTAGAGAAGAGGGCCTCAGAGGACTTTTAGCAGGAATTATCAGATAACTGCACGTGAATGGGGTATAGTCGGTTTATTTAGTTTAGCTTAGACAATCAGTTCACCTGTACATATATATATTCAAGCGCGACCTAAAGGGAGGGCGTTTTGGGAGGTCTTTTATTATTTTGTCACTTATGCATGTACGAATAGACATAGTTTCACCTACATAAGCCGAGGTTCGAATTAGAGATGGCCCATAGATGTAGACCAACCGGCTCGGATGATCCTAGTCGCTGGTGACAGGGGATACCAACAGTTGTTGGATGATGGATGGTGGATATCACTAGTAGCACGTGCGAACTCGTCGATACACTATAGCACTACTACTCCCTGTTCTGCGAACAAAGTACAACGGAACGTGTGGGTTACACAAGCGCAAAGAGCCTACTATCTATTGGCCGGAACAATCTTGGAGCTCAAGATGACGGGTTTGTTTCATGGCGTTTGCAAACAGAAAATGAAGAATCGTGAGGTTCTACCGTGCGATCAGTTTGATAACGTATAACCACAAAGGGTATCTATATCTACAAGCCTAAGCTCAGCCCGCGCTCGCGGCAAAACCTGCAAAGCCGTAAAAACTTTGAGAAGAGCGGAGGAAGAGCGAGGTAGCTGCCTCCCCTCGGTCACAAGGACCTCACGCTTTTCGGTGCAATCGGAATTGAGACCGCTTGACGAGGTTTGGGCCAGTCTATTTGTGAATTTATTTGGTCCGTTTGGTCTTTCTCACGAATTGTTGAGCTCTATAGAAAGAGCTCAAACTAGAAGCAGATTTCGCCATTCCACCGTGTATTAAACGAAGATTTCCTTTGAGGGTTATAGCCTGGAGCTCATCGAAGCGGCTGTTTGTTTGATGGTATAGTAGGCCCATTAACAGAATCCTGCTATTTCAGAAGTAGTGTTTGCCTTTAGTCTGCAGATAGTGGTCGGAAACCCCGCACACAGATGTGTCCTGGGCCCATGACTTGATTTGATAGTTGCAGCCTTAAAAATACAAGTTTAATATTATCTAGCTTACTGGTAACTTGGACGACATATTTTTTGGACTTAGTTTGGGTTGAAGCTAGCTACGATACATTGAAACGGGGAAGATGGCAGTAACGCATCTCGGTTCAGATGTTGGTGCTCTGTGACAAAAGACAAGGGATAGAGGGTGTGGAATATGATCTAATAGGGGTATTTTCAGCTCTGGAAACGATAGTGCGGTCAGGCTGGCACGCCGGTATAGAAGTCCCTACAAGGCGGCGAGTAGGCCAACAAATGCAACAGCTGGACCAATCCCGCCGCGCATCGAAGGTTTAGCAGCCCCGTTAGAGACCTCGGTTGAGGTGGCTCCTGGAGTTTGCTGTCCGACAGTAGTGCTGCCACCTTCGTATGTAGTACGAATGCTGCTTGTAGCTGTTGCCTTTGAGGTGCTGGCGCGCGGCGCATTCTCAGAGTTGGTGGAGGACATTGAAGCGGCGAAGGTAGATGAACTAGCTTCGGGGAACTGGGCGCCACCAAAGTCTGCACAGATAGCAGAAGCCGCGGCGATGATAGCTGGTTTGTTTTGGCATGCTGGTCAGTATGGAGCCGTGTGGGATGCACCATATCGCAAAAGGGTTATTCGAACCTGGGACCTGTGAGGGGCCACAAGTACTCTCGACACAAGTCAAGATGGCACCGAGAGCGGCAGTATCGGAGCATTGGCAAGCGTAGTCGGTGGCATCGCAATTGGAAGAACTGCCGCCATTTTCAATGCAAGGTTCCTGTGTACAAAGCAAAGCGGCGGTTAGTGAAGCACTTCGACTAAGACTTTCTTCATTCTGTAGGGCGTGTTCAGCTGGTTCAACGTACAGCGCACTGGGGGAGGGAGATGTCCCCCTGGGCAGAGATGGTTGCGATTACACTGAACGCGGTAACGGTTGATATGAACTTCATTTTGATAAAGCTTTGCGACGTGGACGCTTAGTTGAAGATAGTGTAAATGCAAGGAGGCGGAGGGGTTGAAGTGGTGTCTTTTATAAAAGCGCTAGGATGGCTAGAGGGTGTGAATAGCTAACTTTGATTGGGAGGAGAGTTCGGTGGGTGGTGTCAAGGGTCAGGTTGGATGTAAGAAGAGTGGAGTGCCAGAGGAGGAGGAGGAAGAAGGGTGTGTAGATTCTCTGCAGTAGAGCGGAATATTTAATATAGTTGGATTACATAGCTGGCTATGTTGCCTACGTTATGTTTATTGCAATTCTCTTCCTCGGCGATTTGTTACACACGCCACAAGCCACAAGCCATTTATGATCATACACTGATAATAATACAAGTCTTGCATGGCAGCTGACAGCTAGCTATAGTCGGCAACCGGAATATCAAAGCTCCATGTATACTTATATTTGCATCTGTGTGTGCACGTGTAATCAGGAGGGGCATCCTAGTACGAGTTTACAATTATAACTCGACTGCCGGATTAACCTTGTTTTGATACACCAATATTCCAAGCTTGGTCAAACTAGGCGGGTTCCTATACCTAAATATATCCACATACAAATTTTCCGACGCCATCTAGATATATATATGTTGGTTAGCTTGTCAATCCCCTCTGTATTCGGTTGGGATGCAGAAGGATGTATTGGAGTCATATTATGACAGATTCATGGCGGCCGCGGTTATATATCTACGAATGATTTAAAGCTGCAGCCTGGCCAGTCATAACGTGGGAGCATCAATTGTCAATAATTACATAAGCGACTAGAATGACCTGTGACAAGCTGATGCCTTAGTCTAGCTACTAGCCTATGGAGCTTGGAGGCGTGGTAGCTCGGTTTGTACTTGTACACATGTCGGATTTCCGGAGCAGATCTCACGGATTGCTTCAACTGGTATAAGCCGCGTGAATGCGCGAGATTAGATGCCGCAGGGAGATACTTAAGTCCTAGGTATCCACTAGATAATGAGTATATATTGGGCTTAGATCAGACTGGTTCTTACTACCTGATGGTGCTAGAGCACGATTATAATCTGTGCAAAACCAATATTCAGGAATGTTATTCTAGAGAGTGCTAGAAGGCTCCAGCGCAACAATATCATCGCCCTTATTTATGGGGGTGCGCACATGTACATACGCCTGACATCGTGATATCGTGTATATATACGCATGCTACGCGAGACCATGTCAGTGACAACTTAAGTCCTATATTATCAAATTTACTAAATACGAGGAGTGGCGAGGCTTGGCCGGTCGAGACAAACGCCATGAGAGATGGATAATATGGATGCATGGTTTTATGTTAACGCTTCGCACACTGCGGCCGATGCCGTCAGCTTGATCAGACGGGGTCCAAAACAGAGTTGTGGTCCAATCAAAAGAGGAACCCAATGCTTGGTGGTGACGTCATTGTGCATACCGTCGGCAGCCGGATTAGTCAGCCACATGAGACCACATAAGGCTTTCGTTCATCGATGCTGTCAACAGCATACTACTCTTTCAATCGATTCTCGATATCGCAAACAGCCGTATCTTGTAGTCGCTTGCAACTATGCCGCCCCCAAAGCAGCCGACATGGCTTCTCCGAGCTCAGAAATCAACACTACAGGCCGCCATGGGCTTTGGTATGTACTTGGGCAGCTGGGCGGGACCTTGGCCTCCAGAGCCCTCATTCTACATCGAAATACCAGCCACAATATCTCCCACTAAGGGCACGTTCAAGCTGATTTTCTACGTTCCAAAGTCCTATGCTCGCCGAACGGCCGATAGCCGTTATCCGGTCTTCGTCAACTTTCATGGCGGTGGGATGTCTATCGGCACTGGCACCGATGATGCGAGGTGGGCGAAAGATGTCATGCAGCAACTTGATGCTGTAGTCGTTAGCGTTGAGTATCGCTTAGCACCCGAGCATGTTTTTCCAACCGGTGTCCAGGATAGCGTTGATGCGATCTTATATCTGGTGGATAATGCGGCCGATCTATCTCTGGATAAAGACAACATCGTGCTGAACGGTTTCTCGTCGGGTGGGAATTTGACGTTCACAGCACCTATTCTCTTGGAGCAACTCAGAAGACAACAATCAGGAAACCCTGAAACCATTCATACAAGCCAGGATACTTTAAGGGCCGGCTTGGATGAGTTTGGTGTTCCAGTATCGAGGCTTCCACCTGGCTATACTATCCCTGATTTCACCATCCGCGCCTTGGTTGCATGGTACCCAACCGTGGATTTCACCCAAACCCGTGAGGAGCGGAGATCCACCAATCCACATCCCGAGGTCTCGATTCCGGGCGCCATGTCTAACATGTTCGATACCGGCTACATATACAACTCACCTCTCAATTCGTACGAGTCCGCCCATCCACTTCTTTCACCTGCTGCAACGCCTTCAGAGCTACTCGATGCTGCGTTTCCATCGAGAATCCTGATATACACCTGTCAATACGATGTGCTCCAGAGGGAAGGCGAGTTATTTGCAGTCAGGCTCAGAGATCTCGGCAAAGATGTCAAGTTTCACATGGTGGAGAAGGTAATTCACGGCTGGGATAAAATGCCTAATCCCCTATGGCCACCGGACAGGATTGAAGAAGTTTATAAAGACGCGTGCGAAGGGGTGAAGAACCATCTATCGCGTGAAAATACAGATTCCACGATAAGTGCCTAGCACGAAAACCTATGGTCTCCGTTTCAGTTTAGTGTTGCTGCTGTTGGCCTGTGTCCAAAGGATTGCGTTGTTAAAACATTTGTTTAGAATAGTTCTTGGTCCTTGTATGAGCTTAGTACCCTTTACATGGATGGGTATTAGGAAGTTTACAATTGCCAGCTAGAGCCTACTAGATCGGCAGATCTTAGGCACAGTAGAGGCTATGCCGCCCTAGTATCGCTGCGCTGCTTCCAATATGTAAATTCACACACAGAGCATCGTTGTTCTTTTACAACGAGGGTAGTTGTTCCATATATCTTTATCCTAGATTGGAACTTTGCCTTGAGTTAGTCCATACATCATGCTATACTTGCTATATTTACAAAAGAACGATGCGTAAATCATATTTTAGCCGTGGCTAAATAGCAAGCATATAGTGCCAACATTGCGGTATTCAGGTATTCATTGCTATCCTGCCTAAGTTGATCCATTTCCAAAAACTCAACCGCCATAGTCGACAATGACGGGAATCATGTGTAAAATAAAGTTGCAACCCTTCACCAAAAACGCCAATAGTTGACTGATGCACCGTATTCTTAGGACAGTGGTAGGTATCTTGCGGCCTGCTAGACTATGTGAGCATCGTCTGGTTGCACATCGCCAGCTATTGCGCGTGCAAGTGATCAGTTGTGCGTAAGAATATGTTTTGAACCATTAGCCGCGTATCGGGCGAGGGGTCAACCCTATCGCAGATGGGAAAAACGCCTCACTTGGCTGTAAATGGTCATAGAAATTATCATCGTCGTCTTCGCATTCATCAAGAAGCGCTAAACTGTTTGAATGTGTTGACATCGGGCGAATTCCTGGTGCCTGTGGATTGTGCCGTATAGGGGTGATGATGGCTTCCACATCCGCTTTGGAAGCGTATACTGAGGGCGAGTAGAATCTTGAGTTCCAAACTTCTGGAAGCTGGGCATGTGTGGGGGCCTCCGAAAAAAAGCCCTGTCGACTGGTTTCAGCTGGTCGTTCGCCCCGACAGTTCATCGGGAATGACTTTCTGTTGTACGCCCAACGGAAGAAAAACTTTGCGGAAGGGAGGCAACTTGTGGTAATAGCCAGAATAATTTCGAAATAGTTGACAAGTTCCAGGATTGGTACGTAATCTGTTGGCGGAATTTAGACCAATCAGCATTGATAATGTAAGAGGATCTGCCGAGCCACGATCTATCTACCCTGAGACGTACAAGTTTGGTCGGAGACAATAATATCTCTAAGTATGATCATTTGCCAAAGTCTCACAGCGGAGGCTGTGATTGTCCTAGAGGAGGAAGGGTAAGTGATCGCTCTTAACATGAGGGGATTTAAACTTGACGGAGCTATACAAGAAGCCGCAAAGGAATACCAGCGAAATCTGGGCCTTCCGCCTGAAAGTAAGCCTTTTCAACATAGGCACAAGAGGTAGTGGCGTGAGTAGAATCAGGCAGTCTAGAAAAAGTCCCGCTGCACAGATACCGGCGGTGAGGTTCAAAGGCCGAGCGCGATATGTGGTTGATTTCCAAATGTCGAAAAGCACCCCAGGGTGGTTGGGGACTTGAAACACCAGTGTCATAAATGAACCACCGCAATATAGAAATTTGCATATAATCAGGATATCGCAGACTAGTTGCATCCGAGTCTTGAATCCAGAATATAGACGGCGGATTGACAACAGGAGAGATATCCTTGTCACGGTGTAGGTCCAGATTGAGAGCAAATTTACAACCACTATTTATAACTAGGTTGTTAGAAACGCATTGCTAGAAGTTTAGATACCAAAATCCAAGGAAATTTGGATACTGATCTGTTTATGGATCAGTGTGTAGTAGTGGAAACGTACTTATAAGCTGTTAGGTATCGTTGGGACCATTGGAAAACCCCCCACTAAGTGTCAGCCTCGGATTGTTTTTTCTGGATGGAGCATCCACAAGATCGGGCACCGTCGATAGTTCTTAGGGCGAGAAAGACAAAACTAATAGATGTACTGACCTTGAAGGTCTCTTCGGCACTTTCAATGTGTACATCCCAGATGTGCCATCCCGCCTGATACTTGTATACCGAAACAAACGAGACGATCAAAACAGCATATCCCGAAAACTGGAGTTTTGGTTTTTTAGGCGGTCAGCTGGCCATCGCAAAGCAAGGGGTTCTAAATCCTGAGCCTCAAACGTGGTTGCGCATGTGCGCGGGGACTCACGAGCGCGAGGACTAACAGCCAATCCTCGAGGAACAACGTCTTTGCAGCTCGGTGTTTCTGCGTTGTAATAACTTTAAAGCCAACTAGCGACCCAGTCGTAAGAAGACCGAACAGAAAGACAACGGTGAGCCCGATTTTGAGGCCCTGTTGCCGCTCGGGTATGTATTCAGGGTTTAGGATTGCTGGTGGGAGCCAGCTTTCCGAAATATATGGGTTGTCGTCGACCTGAAGGATGCTCCACAGGGCGTTCAGCTCTAGGAGGTCCTTTACTGTTTGACCAGTCGACTGGACGGCAACCTTATTGAGATCTTGAAGTGACATGATTGGATCAAATGTCAAACTTGCGCTCTCAGTATGCGGGCTGTCGGCGGTGTAGTTAGTTCCCCGCCCGGCGGCGGCCGCATTTCTTTCGGGGAAGGGACAGAAATGTTGAATTCATGAAGCTTGAAGCCAGGAGCGCTCGCGGCGTCGCAAAGGGCGCGGCCGCCCATATATATCGCAGCCAACTACGGTCGCGATTCAGCGGGCGGCCTTTGTCTTGCTACTCGAACAGCGGGCGGCCCCATCATTTGCAAGACATGGGTCTCGGACGGTCTCTTTCGGTATATAGTGGCTATCTGAGAAGGTTGAAACATGCGGGCGAAAGGGGTCCAGGTCTGGGCGACAGATACTCCTGCCGATAAGGTGACTAGTCGCTTATGCAACAACCTGGGATGGTATGCCTGGCCTGGTACAGTAAATGACATCTGCAAGGGCGAGTCATCGAAAGATCAATGTTGGGGTTTTGTTCGCTTGGATCGGTACGTAAAACAAATTTGATGCGAGGTTTGCCGGTGGTGTTTGTAAATGCTGATGCCTACTCGAAAGGTTGCGCAGTGTGGCTCACCTGTAATATCTGCACGATGGACTTGGAAGCCACAACCCGAAAAGGTCATTAGATGGTGATTATCCATTTGCATGCACTCCGAAAGTGCGCATGTGTATTTATAATCCTTACACTATGGGGTAGCTAGAAACGAGCCGAATACGAATTTCGTGCATGCCAACAACAGTGGGGCTTTCGTGGCGCCTGTCAGAGATAAATTGATTCGCCCAGCGCCAGCGCGCTGCTGGCGCCATGGCCATGGCTCTCAGGCTGACGACTTGCGTGTGCAGTTTTGAAATACAGGCGCTCAATGCGTGCATTTGTGCGGCTGAGAGCCGTGCACGTGTGGTTTATTTGCTGATATTTAAATTTTCGCTAATGTTGTATTTCTGGGTCAAGTACTCGCGCTCCCCCCTTCATCTTGTTTGGTTTAGAGCATCCCGGGTACTATCTGGACCAAATCTCAAAGTCCGTATAGACGTGGATATAGCATATATACACATACCGAATCGCACAGGTTATTGATAGGTGGTTTGTATATAGATAGTCATACCGAACTTATATTTGTAGAACTTGCCTGGCGTTGGGCATCGGATTTACAAACATTGTGAGTAGTAGGGGTTTAAGACTTGGCAGGTTGTCCCTGAGGTACAGATGGTAGACCCAGTCCACCCAATTCCCCCACATTGACTCCATTTTGGCTGTGCTACGCTGGCTGATGAAGATGTGGTAGTAGTGGTTGTCGTCCTGGTGGTTGTGGTCGTGGTTGTTGTCCTAGTGGTTGTGGTTGTTGTAGTTCTGGAGGACGACGTTGTGGTTCTAGTAGAGCTCGTAGTCGTAGTCGTAGTCGTACTAGTACCCGAGTTGCCTGCGGCACGGGCTTTGATAAGGTCTGCTGCCTGATGGACGTCACAGTATTGTATTAGCCCCGTGTCATCGATTCTAAAGCAGAGAGGCTATCGGGATCCCATTACCTTTTCCGCAATTGCGTAGACGGTAGCGCAAGTGTGCGTCGCAGGGATTAATGGGATCAAGGAGATATCGCCGACACTTAGTCCCGTGACGCCATAGACTAAAAGTTGAGGGGAAACGACACCGCCTTGGTCTTGTGGCATCATGGCCGCGGTTCCGCACGAATGTGCGGTAGTAGATGTCAGTCCCTGGGTGGCATAGTTGATCAGCTGCTGGTCAGACGTAAGGCTAGCTCCAGGGCTCTGCTCTTGGGGGCCAAGTTGTTGCATGGACGGGGCCTGCATCCATTGACGATAGAACCTAATTGATGCGATGTAGACTTCGTTATCAAGGGGATTAATTGAAGTACCGAAATCGACAGTCGGGTCTCCGAGGCGGTCAGAGGGATTCATCAGGACGGTTCCGCGGCTCAACGGTTTCTCTAGAACGAGCGAGGTAGCTCCAGCGCCATTGAAAGGTATTTCCACGACTCCGTTGGTCCGGGACGCATATGATGCTGCCAAAACTCGCCTTTGGGCTTCGAAGCCACGGATATTTGCAGGCCCATAAGTGCTTGGGAGGTACTGAGCAGCGTTTTGGCTGTTGAGTCTGCTAACGAGTGATTGGTATGTGCTGAGCATAGTTGGCAGTGGGAGCGTCGCGAGGGCGTTTCCAACCAGCATGGACAAAGGCCCTTATCATACGTATCCATCAGCAAAGGGTCCGGTTTTGCGGAAGCAAGCTTTAATTTTGTATTCGTGTAGAGCGAACGGGTAAAACATTAATGTATTACTGACCTTTGCGGTACTGTTGCCACTGCTGCTGGGCCCATGCCGAAAAGGTCTGGTTGTTGCGCAGGGAGGCTTGATTTGGCTGGATATCTCGGGTGTCTTCCGAGCCGTGCGTATTAAAAATCCGGGTACCCCGTTAGCCATTTGCTCGTGGATTAGGAACCATAAGGTCAGACCGATGTTAAGTAGGCGTCTGTTGCTCACATTCGAAACTAATTCGGCCTGCCGGATGGTCTTGTAAATTTGAACCCACACCGGGCAGATCGACCACCAAAGGGACGCCAGCGCGGGACAACAAGTCTTGTGGGCCGATACCGCTTCGCTGGAGCACCAGCGGAGTATTCAGCCAGCCGGCACAAAGGACAATTTCTTGGTTGGCACGGATTGTCGTGGTAGAACCTCCGTTTGGTGTGCCTCTTTGTTGTATCCTTACGCTTTCCGCGCGTTTCGAGGACGAAAACTGGATATCGTTGACTCGATAGCCTGTTAGGAGGTGGAGGTTTTGGCGAGATGCCACGGGATCGAAATATCGGTTTTTAGCGTAGGAGCGCCGAGACTGGCTATCGACATTGTTCGGTGTCCAGTAGGCATTGAACGCATTGCCTGTTTCTCCATCCACCATTTTAGGGACTCCAACCTCATTCCAGGCTTGCCACTGTATTGCTGGATATCAAAATAATTTTAGCATATATAGATAGCGTCTAGACCTTCGAAATCATGGTTTACATGTTGCCTATATTCTTACATATTGCTGGCCATTGCCAAGATGGGAAAGTAGCCTCAATGGGTCCATTGCCGTATGCATTAGGGTCCCAGGTGATATTGTATTGCCGTACAATATCTGGATCTGGCGTGCCGAATGTTGTCGACTAAGGGATAAAATAAACAAACGATCGTTAGGTTTGGGTAGCCGGATTGCACCTTCATTCCGAAGCCGTACCTTTCTGAAGTAAGGGAGGAGACCAGGGAAATCCCACCCAGGGTTCCCGAGCGCAGCCCAATTATTATAATCTTCAGCAGACCCCCTATCAAAGAGCATGCCATTCACTGTTGACCCTCCGCCTACCACAGAAGCCGCATAGACTGAAATACGCCTGCCTCCGATTGCCGTCTGTGGTACACTCGTAACGTTGAATAGGTTCCTTGAAAGATAGTTTGTGGCTGAACTGGGCTCAAGTTGAGCGGGGTTCGTATCAATATACCCGTACTCGACAACCAAGACGGTTTCTGAAGTTGGTGACCGCGAACTTGAATAAGTATAGGTATATATAGATTTAAGCCAAAGGGCAATAAGCTTGGGGGGGAAATGAAGTTTGATTCTCACTTGAGGAGTCCTCGCTCAGTCGGTTGGCAATGACCAGGCCGCTCTGGCCACCACCAACGATGATGTAGTCATATGATGACCGTAGAGAGCCAGCATCTATCTGGCGGGCTTTAATCTTGTCAACAAGCTGCGGGTATCCGAGACAAGGACGTGCGAATAGGAGGGCCGCTGCCGCGGCGAGGCATTGTGCGCCTAAATGCATTTTAGAGACGTGGAGCGTCGAAGAAATTGCAACCTAAAGACGCTTCTAATTACGTCTGCAGGGAGCTTCAGCACGCAGAAAGTGCGGGCGGTGGAGCTCCAATTTATAAATCATAGTGAACGGTAAATTTCTGGTTTTACTGTTTTGCTCGGCGGCTCTATAGCGCAATGGCTCCCAAGAAATAGCCCATTTCGAATTCATATGGGAATCAGGATTGTGTGCTAGCTAGCAATAATGAGGTTGGGGTTGCGCCATGGAAGCTGGCACTAGGAGTTATGAACCGTGTCGGAATTCCGCGTGCCAAGGCACGCTGTCGGAAGAGTCGCCTATGATAGGCTTGAGCCTAGAGATCAAGCGGCCGCTACTATCCGGAAAACCAGGGGTATCCCATCAAGGAACGTTTTGATTTAATACGTAGATGTAGGCTGGGTAAACTTAAGGCACCTCGATAAAACCCTGTACCTTGGTCTGTGTCGGTCAGCTTGTCGCTTGCGACTCCAGGCAAAATGGGTAAATTCTCCGCGCATCCGGGGCGTGCGGAGCACAGGCGAACGTGTTGCAACATTGTCGTAAAATGCCCTGGGAGATTGACGATCTCTGCCTGGAGTAGCCTGCTATAGCGGGGTGACGGCCAAACATTGCAAATATGTCACATCTTGGCATTGACTGCAATGGTGTCGTATGTGGGCCTGGCAAATTCCTTGGCTGTTCGCTCTCCAAAGTCGTCCCGGTTTCCCGAAGCGGGACAGTCGACAGACGGATGGAGTGATGGCCAATTCGAAGACATCCAGCGACAAATCGAGGGCTTTAGGGTTTGTTAGATCTCGGCCCGGCGGATGCATATGGCTTGGAGTTCAGTTCTTTGGGTGATATCTGATTACCCAAAACTAACGATGAACACGAAGTACTTATCGATAGGTCTGAAGAACTTTGCGCGGAATGCGGGACGGGATGCTGCTGGACTATATACGTGCCAAGCTGTTGACGCTATTGGTGTAGTGTGTGGTAGTAATCGTATTTGGAAAATTTGCTCTCGAGGGCCGGCTTCCATGATATTCATCGTTGTGTTTGTATAGCAGGCGGTATAATTGTAGAAGTCTATACTTATTGCAGTACCAGTCATCCAGATACTTGAATATTATTTCGTACAGCTAAAATTGCCGCATTGGGCAGTTTAGAAACTGTGCAGGGGCCTTGCCCGAGAAGGCAGTTTGGCCTGCAAACCCTGCCTGATGACAAATCAGCTGCAGGGGCGGCGGCTAAGCTTTTGGCTGCTGGAAGCGGCAGTCTTGGACCACTGTTTGTGTCACAACTAAAGTTAAAACAACAATCGAAATCCCGCCGTGGGGCTGAAGACGCCAGCTATCCTGCGCTTCTGCGCCCCCTCTATAAAGACAATGGCACCGGCAATGGCGTGGGCTACGGTGTCCCGAATCATACAATCGAACACAGCTGTACGCTCAACCACGCCAAGGCGGCGCCCCCCCTGAAAGATGCCGTTCGATTTCAAGAGATACGACGAGAAGTGCTTAGCCATGAGCCCGGAGGAACTGCAGCTTCAATGGGAGCACTACACTCGCTTGATATCAGGAGCTGCAACGTCTACCGCCGTCTCCGGGGTTGCGCTGCCCCTCACGATGGGTGTTTCCGTCGTCGGGGTCGCGATGGCTGCACCAGCTATCCACAATGCCCGGAAGAAACGGGAAATCATCGAGAAGCATTTGAACCGCCACGGGACAACCCACGTCACTCGGAAGCGCGATGTCCTGAGCTCGGTTGCCATCAGCGGAACCGTCGGTGTCGTCACAATGGGCGCGAGTAGCATCGCAACCGATGCCCTGTCTAGCCACGCCGCTGAATACGGGGTCCGGCAGGTGGTTGAGAATGAGGTCGCCGTCAAGGTTGGCACCCATATCGCCTTTGATGCCGCCGCCATGGCCGGCGAACACGCCCACACAGAGCACAAGCGCAAGAATGAGCTTATGAGAGCGCACCAACAGGGCCGAATCGCGACTGGCTCCGTCTCCGGCGCCGACGTCAAACAGCTGCAGCTACAGGCGCAGGCTCAACCGACTCCACCGGACGGCTTCTACCCAATCGTTCCCCTACCCCAACGGCATGGCGACCCAAATAGTCTGCCCATTATGGCTAGTGCTTACCCGCAGCCGGTGCTGCCTTCGGGGTACCCCCCTCCGCCGCCGGCAGGCTTTGTATCCGACCCAAAGCTTGGTATTGTTGTAGGAACGGGTAGCCCTAATCTCGAGCACCATCAGACAGCGCCGGCTTGCGCCCCAACCTCGCCACCAGCGGCCTTTTCAATGGTGCACATCAAAGCCGAAACATCGCCGCAAGAGCCACCAGTGCAGCATTACCGAGCCGACCCCGCCAACATTCAGACTTACCCATCACACCCTGGGACTATCTTGGGGAGTCCACTGGTTCCGCAAGTCAGCTTGGTCGCTCCGCATCAGGCCCTGGCTATCAGCCCGCCTGCGAAGGTTGCGGAAAGCCTTGGAACCCCACCTGGTTTGCCGCCGTCACAGAGTGCCCAATCCGCTGTTCAACCGTTTGGTTCGGTGCCGCCGCCGCCGCCTCAAGGCCTGGGTACTCACTTGCTAGCAGCTGTGCAACAAGTTCCCTCCTATCAGCCTCATATTCCGCCGCCGCCTTCCCAGCCATACACGCTGCACCATGGAACTACATCGTTTCAGAAGGACACCTTCCAACAAAACGCCCTTTTGTATAATCCACCTCCTCCGCCTCCGCACTATGATGTTGTGACAACGCGCACATCTGCGTCTTTTCGCCAGCCGTATATACCAGCGGCACATTGCTCGCCTGCAGGACATGCGGCGGGGTACCCAATTGCTACATATTATACCGGGAATCAAATCCCGCAAGCTCCTCAGCAATTAATTGATGGGAAGCAGGCTTTTACCGTATACCCCAAAGTGCCCGTACCTGCTCCGCAGATATTGAGCCAACAGGGCCAGTACATAGAAAAACAAGCCATGATGTCGCAATACCACTCTATAGGCTTTGTGCCGCAGCCTAGTCCATACGGATATTGATTGGACATCTGTTAGTTTCCTTCTGCAGCCGTAGGTTTCGAATTAAGTTCGAGAACTCAAATTTAGGGTTTCTTGTGAGGTTGTTGGTCGAAGTGATTGGTGATTACTTAAGTACTTTCTATTCTACATGGAGTCGCTAATGTGACATAAGTGTGGGTGATAAGTAAGTATGTAATCACCTCCGTCCCAACACATGAGGTGAGGAGTGCTGACATTTCTGCCGAGGATATTAGCTTTTTGAGGGATCAGTTGTACTACGCTGAGGCAAGAATATCGAGGCTGCTCTGTTCGACGATGGTCTCGCTCCCAAACTGTCAGGCAAAAGGGTGGGAGATCTGGAGTGAATAACGGAGAGTTTGCTGTGTCCTGTATTAAATCAACACACGTGTGCACAGGTTGCAGCCGGTTGAGGGTAGCACTTAAGTTGGTATGTTGGAGCCATATCTTTCCAAGTAAGCGAAAGATTGCGAGCCAACTTTTTTGTCTGTAACGAAACCGCTTCTCTGGGAAACGTACACGGATGGGCCAGGAGCAATGGAACTAGCTGATTGGTGATGGCTACCGTTTGGGTGATTGGATGAGGCAGTTCATCCCTTCCTGGAACTTTCTGTTATTTGTCCATAACCCTTGAGTGCTTGCGTAATGGCATCATCATAAAGAATTAGTAGCTATATAGTCTCGACAATTGGGCTGACGATTTTGTTCCGTTCGGTGGTGTCATTCATAACCATCACGGTGGCTATCCAAGTAGCGAAATGATTTTTTCACACGCGACCACTCGCCCCGCTACCGGGCCCAATCCGGATGCGATGTCCCTTGCGGCCTTGCGTATGATTGCAGTCTCATCGCTCGCCAGTACCCGGAGTAATGCTCGCCCGAATTCTAACCCATCGACTATAGGCGCAGCCTTCCGGTTTCCCCAGATCCCAACCTTGAGCCATTCCGCGCGATTGGCGTAGTCATAAGTGTCGAACCATAGGGGCAATACCACTTGAGGTACACCGGCACTAGAGTGCGAAGGCTTTTAGCATACCTTTAGAATTCGGGATGGTAGGCATAGATACCTGATGGCTTCATGGTAAGAGTTCGACCCTCCGTGATGGACCATACAGTGGACATGGCCACTTTGGAGAATACAAATCGGTTCAACTGGCAGCCAACTTTCAATGCGCAATTTTGTGCTTCCTTTTAGGTCACCAGATATTGCTTCCGCAATATCAACCCCAGGCATGGGCATAACCTTCCACATGATTTGTATATCTGGCCGCACATCCAAGAGGATACTAAAGGCTGTCAAGAATTGCCGCACTTGTTCGCTTCCATAGGTTACATGCGACCCGAGATTCACCAATAACGTTGGCCCTCGGGCGAGCCAAGAGCCTATTTCTGTCTCCTCTACGTCTATTGGAAGGTATGGGCGTAGGATAGGCCCGCAGAGCGTAAAGCTGTCTGGGTAGACTGACGGCAACTCAATCTCTGGTTTTGTGGAAAGTAGGGTTGGGATATCTGGCGGAACCATCATAGGCGTTGGACCTGGTAGCCCGTGGGAGTTTCTGTATTTGGTAAGAGTTTGGTGTTCTGAAGAACTGGCTAAGGTCCAGGCCGCTTGAATGGCGAGGTAGGCGTTTGGGACCACCAATCGCCACGGCAAAGGGTAGGGGTAACCTGAAGCAATTCTAGCTTGCAATTAGCTAGCCAGTCGGTAAAGCACAAGTCCTTAGAGCAAAGGGAGCGAATATCTCACGTGGGATACCTCCAGAGGTTCATAAGCCATGGTTGACCAACTAGCTCCTTGAACGTATTTGGACTTAAAGCAATATAGCGCTGTCCAGATATCATTCTACACGCTTCGACGGCGGGGGCAAACAACGGGTCTAGTACAACAATAGCTGGCTGAAGTTTCTGGATAATATTAACGCAGTCCCAATAAATTGACATATACTCCGGGCCATTCCAAGGAGCTGTGAGTCTAGGGTATATGTCCTTGTATGTCTCCAGAGCCATACGGAATCCGATGCCGTGGGTTTTGAAAGGGGTTGTAAAAAGACCATGTCGGAGATAAGCCTCCTTTATTGAAGGGCCAATGATTGGATGGAAGGTCACTTTGCCCTGGGTTGGCAACAGATGTCTGGCGCGGCTGTTTAGTTGGGACACTGAACGCCCTAAAGGCGTAAACGAGGCGAGGTGGACATTATAGGATGGATGTGATAGAAACTCATAAGCGACAGCTAAAAAGATAGATGCCTGTCCGAGCTCGCTAGGCGTTAGAAACAAAATTATTGGGTTATCCATTATGTAGAGTTGTGGAAAATGCTTCGGCAATAGAAGTAGGACGGAAAAGCTCGAGGACGTAATATGGAAAGAATATGGTCAGGTTTAGAAGGATTGGAGATGGCTCGCGTAGCCAGGATGCTGAGCGACGCGTGAGGGAATCGAGCGCATTCAGGATGTATAATACGTAAGACATAAGGAACTAGCCGCTGAACTCCGTGTGATGGGGCTAGATGTATATCAGTGATTGATGTTCGGACCCTCCTAGTGGAGGCTATTGAGAGTAAGGAAATCTGGATACGGTATATCGCACATTGGTCTGACTATCAAGGTATGCCTAGCATGCTACCGAGGAAACCATGACATTGTGAAACCTGATGGTATGTATTCGTATAGGGACGGGAAGTCCGGATCAGCAAGAAGCAGCTTGAGGTCCAGAACTGTAACAGGTCGGTACAATATCCAGGCGCTTCATGAAGTCAGGGCTTACGATATGTCAATTGTACGCCTAGGCGAGAGTAAATGTTCGTGGGGCAGTACAGATCGACTCCCGCAAACATACATCCTGCTGTGTCCTGTCTGCTCCGAGAGTACGCATTACTTATGTAACTGCATATGCACATACTGCACCTTATGTTTCTCACTGGGTCTGGGGTCGTTGACATTGGGCCGTCTTTGTGCTTCCGACGTACCTTAATGATTCAACCACTCGTTAACTGATTTTAAGCTCTAATGTAATTGAGAAATCAACGAGATGGCAGCCCCACCTCTATTCTAAAGTCTATGGTATACTGTGCTACATTGCTGAATCCTGCCGTGAACATGATTATAATTGTAGGGCGGTCCTGAATTTCTGACACAATGCACCTAACATGGAACTAGGGAGCCGGACTTGACCAATGGGAGGGCAAAGGGTAGCAGCATCCACAGAGACTAGGGCATGGGGTTGAACCATTTTCAAGGCCTCTGGTATAAAAAACGGAGAATGATTCTTCCTGCTGGTTTTGGGGGCCAACAGTATACTGGAGCGGGTTCGCAAACCACTGGGACGAGCTCCTTACCTTCATCTGAGAATCAGCCGCGTGTCGGGATATCCGGTATGTGTATGGGAGGGGAAGCACTAGGGCCTCGCTATCTTACCCGTGTGGTTTAATATTCGGCGGTGGAACAGTGTACAGAGTACCGCATCTAGCCAGCATCTAAGGTCTATGGAGTTGGAGGTATCATTGTTTTCGTACTACGACTTGAGTGTTGTTACTCTCGTGCATGCGGGTGCGAGTGCGGGTGCGGGCTTAAGGTCGGATATACATTACTTTTATTTTCAGGGGTTGGTGGTGCACATGTTTTTCCCGGGGTTTGGGAGATAGAAGGAAGAGAAATTTGTACGGGGGCGCGTGTACTCGACAGCCACTTTGGAACCGTGTACAGGTGCGACTGTCGAGAGATCTGATTTGTTTTTGTCGTAGCATTTGTCTGTTTGATGGAGTCGAGATATCTATACATGTTCCTGCCCTTGCTACCTTGCGTTTGAGTTATACTCGGGTTACGACCTGTTAGGTTTATAGGGGCAGCTAAGCTAAAACATTCTGCACCAGAGAGAGCTAGGCGTTCAATGGGGGATGTATCAAATGCAATCCCAGGTCCCTTTCGAGGATGTTTGGTGTGAAATTTGTAGAGTAGGACTATCCAACGAAGTACACAGGTAAACATGGGGTTTAAGGGCGTTGCAGAATTATAATGTTACATTGCTCACGCGCTCGAGCGAACTAGAGTACAAAATTTGGATAAACCCGGTTGGGACAGGGCCAGCCAAGGCCGCTAGCACTGCATGGTAGCTCTTTGTCATAGGTGTCGGGTAGGTTTTCTCACTAATTGGAGGTCAAATCTTGAAATCGGGATACTTGCTTCAAAGTTAGATATTTCCTGGGCGGGGTATGGGTACAGTAAGAAATCCGGAAGACCCACCCATTTCTTGGTAATATTTGGATAGCTGCGAGCGTAGTTGTAGAAAACTTTCATCCCAACTGTTGGAGATTGCTCGTCTAGCTGAAGGTATTCGTGCAAAGTATCATCCATATTCGGGTACTGTGCCTGAAGCTTTGTTTTGAGCTCTCCAAGCATTCGCTTAGTTTCTGGTGCAGCCAATGAGGTATCAAGGCCAATGCCGGTACCTATGGCGATACTATACCGGTCACCACTACCAGCTTCGGGTGGAATGACACGGTGCCATGGCGCCCTACAGACGCCATGTGTAATCGCATTCGAGCTTTTACCAAACACGTACAAAAGCGTTCCTGGTACAGGGGAGCAATCGACCCAGTCACCTTGCGCATTTTGAAGCTGTAAGGACTCATGGTCGGTGAGTTGGTATATAATGGTAGCGAAAGCGGTATCCTGATGGGCTCCGAGGCCCTGGGTACTGGCTTGGTCGGATTCTGGGGGAGCTGGGTACTTGATCATTCGGGCACGGTATTGCCGCTGCTCGTCGAAAAATGAATTTAGAAGGATTTCATCAATCCCAAGGGCCTCCGCGATTCTCGATTGCACAGTAGTCGCCACCACCGCGTTGCCCTCTATCAATTTATTGACAACGCTGGAGAAGCCGGGAAGCGCGTCCTCCGAAGGCCATGGGCAAGGCCCTAGCAAGTTACGGTAAATCGGGCCATCAATCTTGCCCTGGTGCTTTGAAGCGACTGTGAAATGCTCTCGCCAGTCTGTTCTTCCACCAGTCACCTCCGTTCCTAGCTAGATATAAGATAGGTTTCCCAATATGTCAGCCGTACTAGGGGTAGTAGAGGGATCTGGGAGCTTACTGCAGCGTACCCCAAGAAGCTTGGGACGTTCACCATATCAACCTTCATCTTTTCCTCTCTGGGCAGGTCAAAAAAACCCTGGCACTGGGCCTTCAAGCTGGAAAAAAGATCGGCTTCGAAGGGCGGATTTATGATATAGAATGCCCCGACTTCCAGGATCGCATGCAGAAGGTCCGAGAGAAGTTCCTTTCGAGCAGTAGGCTCGTGGATAAGTTCGAAGTCGATGGTGGGGATGGCCATCTCGGGTGGTCAGAGCTCTTTTAGGACGGCAATGAATCGGGGGGTGCGGTCGCGGTACCGGTTCGAAAACTGCTTGTTAATGTTGGATAAAAGCTTGGGGATGTGTTAGTTATGTATCCTTCTCATTCTGTAGGTTGACCTCAACACCGGTCGTAGGTTGCGAGTCGTCTGGTTAGAATGGCGGAACGGGTAGTAGCGGCACGAGGAACCAGCTATAGCGGAACCAGTCTGTATGGTGAAACATGACGGTGGTAGGCAAAGGTAACAATCTCAATGCATGTTTCCGCCTGTTTGAAAACCTTATCAATCAGCGTTGTATGGGTTTTGATTCTAACAGGAATCAAATCAGGAGGTCAAGAATTATACACGCTGCAGCAACAGTACAGCATAGTGGTCAACTAAGCCAGGTCGGGTAGCCCCAGTATTATATTGTTATTATGTAGAACAATTTCGGAGAAGTAGGATAACCCCCTGGTATGTACTACACCACACTTTGGAGTAAGATGTCATGTACAAATCATATATTTGAGGTGTCGGGAGGTGCACGCTATCTGGGCGCTTTGATACTAGTTGCGGCTGCTAAATTAGCAGATAGAACTTTGGGGCTGGACGGAGTAGCCCGGGTGGTAAACTGGACTCGGCTGGTAGTCAATTATAACAGCTCTTAGATTTCTTAATATTTGGCGAATTGCCAACTCCACTAAGGATCCAGGCCAGCTGGATGCTTCCGGTGGTAAACTATGCTGGTATTGTATACCGGGGCGCGAATGCTGCTACCGAGTCGGATACGGTATGGGTGGTACAGGCCGATAATATCAGGCTTGAAAAGTTTTGTTGCAGGAGCCGTGCTGTGCCCATAATGCTATGCATAGGGGATGGACTAACACCGCATATATATACTGTAGCTGCAAATCTCCGGCACTTAGATGGTTCGAAACCACAGCGATCTGGCTACCTAGTCTACAGTAACGGATAATCACCAACTTTTCCATATACACGCTAACAACACAGTTAAATTCAAGTGCTTGGTTAACTATCCTGGGAGCTGCAAGTCCATGCTTATACCATCAAGTCTGCGACATGGAATCTGACAACAGCCAGGCCTATGGTGATGGCTGTTATAACCGAATTGGAGATGGCACTTTGCTACCCTATGAGGAGATTGCTAAGTTGCAACAGTTTCCTTCTTTCCCGCATGCTGATTATTTGCCGTCATTGGACATGCATACACAGCGGCTAGTATCCCCTATAGAGGAAAGCTGTTACAATAAGGATATGACGTTACAGGTCTATCTAGCGTGGTCAATTGTTCTCGCCGCGCACGGCCAGAATGAACATGTGGTGTTTGGGGTGTTCTCTCCTTATAATCCAGGTGGCATAAAGCCTCTTTTGCTGGGGACGCAGGGTACTATCGTGGTTTCAGAGGCCCTGAGGTATGTCGGGGACCAGTTAGAGCTTCTGTCACATCTAGCCGAATTTCATATGCCGCGACCCTATGATGGCAACTGGTTCCGCACTACCGTTACTTTCGGCCATGCGAAGTCTGCATGTTCCAGCAAGACTCCCACAGCGATCCAGTTGGAATTGACGACATCTGACTGTGCTATGGTTTCCGCTCGGTTTGACCCGCAGCTTCTTAACCCAGACCGAATGGAGTGGATGATTAGCCAACTTTGCCATGCTATTCGGCAGATCCAGGCAAACCACAACATCAGAATCAGCGATATCGACCTTCTCGCCCCTGAAGATATCTGTCGGCTGCAGGAGTGGGGCACACCGCGGCCCACAGGCGCAAACGCTTGCATCCACGACCTCATCGAGAGGAGGGCCGCCGCTTGCTCAGAAAGCCCCGCGATATGTGCATGGGATGGAAGTTTTACCTACCGGCAACTCAGTGAAGCTTCATCAGCGTTAGCCAGGCACCTTGGAGATTTTGGTGTTCTGCCGGGGAGTTATGTGCCAGTCTTGATCGACAAATCTAAATGGACTGCAGTCGCCATGCTTGGGATATTAAAAGCAGGCGGGGCATTTACCCTCCTCGAGCCTGGGTACCCCACTGAGCGGTTACAAGAGATCGCCCGGGCCTTGAATGCCACTGTGGTGATTACTTCCTCGTCCCTTGCCGCGAGAGCGGCCTCTTTAGCTTTCCGGACTGTGGTTCTGGGGGACCCAGAAACTGCCTGGCTCCAAACTTCTGAACGCATGTCTGCCATTCGCGTTCCTGTGGACGTCCGTCCGGATAGTTCTGCATATGTGGTCTTTACGTCGGGCTCCACGGGGAAGCCGAAGGGGGTCGTGATACATCATTCTGCGTACACTTCCTCTGCTCTGGCCCATGGGAAGGCTCTGGGCCTGTCGGCGGCGTCGCGCTTATTTCAATTTGCTTCATACGCGTTTGACAGTAGCGTGGCCGACCATCTTACCGTTCTGCTCCTCGGCGGTTGCATCTGCGTCCCATCGGCGGACCGTAGCCGAATTAGCCCCGCAGAAGAATACAAGGCGCTGCGGGCGAATACGCTGAGCATCACGCCGTCGCTGGCGCGGACCTGGAAGCCCGAAGATTTCGGCACCGTCGATAACCTCCTATTAGGCGGGGAAGCCCCTCGACCGGCTGACGTCGCTTTATGGTCGCCCTACACCCCAGTTCGAAATGTTTACGGGCCTGCAGAGTGCACTCCAGCGAGCACCGTCATGACGATAATGGGCTGCGCCTCAGAGGTAGGACTGATCGGGACCCCGACAGGTGCCATATGTTGGATTGTAGCTCCAGGCGACAGCGACCAGCTGAGTCCGCTGGGTCTCGTGGGCGAGCTTTTGATAGAGGGCCCAATCGTCGGCCGAGGCTACTTGAACGATCCGGCAAAGACGGCTGCTTCGTTTATCAACTGTCCTCAATGGCTGCCGCGGTTCCGGGCGGAATCCAGTCGTTTCTACCTAACGGGGGATCTTGTGCAGTACGCCTCGAACGACTCCATTCGCTACGTTGGCAGGAAGGACTGCCAAGTCAAGTTGCGCGGACAGAGAATTGAACTCGGCGAAGTTGAATCCCATGCTTCCGCCCTCTTTGCTGGCACCGTGACCGCAGAGATTATCGACCCTCAGGACAAAGCTCGTTCACCTTTCTTGGCCGTTTTCATCGAGGACCCCACGCAACACGCAAGCGATGGCCTGTTTCTCCGACCAGGGCCAAACTGGAGATTACGAGTGGCGTCGGCCAGAGACGCCCTAGCGCGAAGGGTCCCTTCGTGCCTGATACCTACCATCTTCGTCCCCATCTTCCACACGCCACTTACCCCTAGTGGGAAGACTAACCGCCGCCATCTACGTGAAGAGGCAGCCTCGATGCCCTGGGGGGTTCTCTGCGAGTATACTGGTGAAGGCGGCGGGCAAATCGCACCTTCGACCCCCATGGAAAAACTTCTCCAAGAAGCTTGGTCGCAGGTCCTGAATATCGCCCGGACACATATCGGGTTAAAAGACAGCCTCTCCCGACTCGGCGGTGACTCACTTACGGCGATGCAAGTTACCAGTCTATTGAGACAGCGCGGCATCGATATCTCTAGCACGATGCTTCAGGGAAAGTCCCTCGGCGAGCTAGCAGAAGCCATAGTGATGCCAGCGAGTATGAAGACAGAACAATTGAGCGCTGCATCAGATATGGATGCTAAACAGTGTGCACCATTCTCGCTTGCCCCAAGCCAATGCATTTTCTTCAGTACGGATGGACTTGGTGTCAACCATCTCGCGGAAACATTTATTCTATCTCCGCGGACACAAGTTAGGGCCACCGAAGTCTTATACACGATCCAGGCCATCGTCGAAAATCACTCTATGCTAAGGGCTCGGTTCCGACCTTTAAAGAACGGAACATCGTGGACCCAGGAAATTCAGTCACCTTCCTCACAATGCTACCGCTTCCAAGAGTATAATGTGTCATCGCTGGACGAATTCAGAAATATTGCGTCGCAATCCCAATGCGCCCTCGACATCGAAAATGGTCCTTTGCTTGTCACAGCCCTCGTTGAGTGGATGGACCAACAGTACCTGATACTGGTCGGTCACCAACTCGTAGCAGATTTTTTTTCATGGCAGATTATTTGCAATGACATGGAAGCACTGCTGCAGGGGAAAGAATACCGTGGCCCGCGGACCCTTCCGTTTCGGCGGTGGTGCGAGCTACAATCCCACTACACTTTTGGTTACCACCTGCCGTTGGTGGCTTTACCGTCCGAGTGCCTGGCCAGTATGTACCAATATTGGGGGCCGGTGGGCCGGAACACGTCCCGCACGTCGCACAAAGTTCGGCTTCGCATTGATAAGGACACAACCAAGAACCTTCTCGCCACGGCTGATCCCTCGATCTTACTCCAGGCCTCTCTGATACACTCTTTTGTTCGGTTATTTCCTGACCGTCGCCCGCCACCGATTGTTTACGGATGCCACGGCCGTGAGCAGTTGGGGAAAACAGCGCACCTCGATGTCTCTAACACTGTTGGGTGGTTCACCACGTTCTCTACGACCTGCGTGACTTTAGGCCCCCACGACGGAATTCAGGAGGCCATAACTCAAACCATAGAGAGCCAGTGTGGCCTCGGAATTGATGAATCGGGGCATTCTGTATCACGATATATTCAACCAACGAGGCATTCGGCAGTCCGCTATTGTCCACCATTTGAAGTCATGTTCAACTATCTAGGCCGCCATCAGCCATTTGGGAGCCCAAACAATATTTTTCAACAATCAAAAAATGCCGAAATGATCTTAGCAGGAACTATTCCAGACCGGCCGCGATTCGCCTTGATCAATATTACTATATCGGTCCACCAAAATACATTGCAGGTTGACCTTGTTTGGAATAAGGAAATGCGCCATCAGCGCCGATTAAGAAGATGGTGGGTAGAGTTCGGGAAATCTCTAGTACTTGCCGCTGGGAATACACGAGACTATCACGCGGTAGCTTGATACCTGGTTATAATTCCGAAGAGGATTGAGGTGTACAGTAGCTTTAATTAGGCGAATATTTAGTAAATCCCGACACACTAGTCGTGATAACCGGCGCCGATGCAAGGCGAGAGTGCCAGCTTCGTAGGGAACTTTGAAATTTTGAAGGGATCGCGCAAATAGTATAGTGCACCTTAGATCATCTATACGTCTGTGTCCACAGATACTTGAGATGCAGTCCTATTATCCTCCAAAAGCGCGTTTGTCTGGCCGAAGGCCCCAAGCACAAGAATATGGCAGCCGTGGCTTGGTTTACCGTTTAATACTATGTCCAACAGCTTGAAGGCTAAACAATCTTGAAAATATCCACCCGGACAGCCCGTTCCACGTCCACCCCCCGAAGAGAAGCCAGATTTTCCAGCTATTATTTCCTTCCCAAATCCACTTTTGATACGACGTCGAGCCCCTAATCCCAACTAATACCTTATCAACTATGCTGCTGGCGAAAGTTTCCCGAGGCATGGTCTCGTCGTCCGAATGAGCGTAATTCCGTTTTAAGACGTCTAAAATTGACATGTAGGCAGATCCAGTGGGCAAATTTGGTGGCCTCGACTGGACAATCCTTGTAGCAACTGCGCCTGTAACGACGAGGACAACTTTCACTCTGCTATTGGGTCAGTTTAATGTACCTTTCTATAGTATTCATTCTATTACACGATAGCATACCGGAACGGGGCAACTTCAGTGCGGAGCGTTTCGCTGTATTGGTGCAATGCAGCCTTCGTTGCGTTATATATGGCGCCAAATGGCCAAGGGGCAATCTAATGCCATAGTAAGAATATAAGTTCAATTGTGCCACTTGAAAGAGGATTTATATCTAACAGCACCAATAGATCCCATTTGTACGATAGTGCCCTCGGCTCTCTTCAACAATGGCATAAAACTTTGGCACATCGCGATGACGCCAAAAACGTTGGTTTCGAACGTCTCACGCATTTCAGCTAAATCCACCTCAGTCGCAGGCATGATACAACCTGAAAGCAGTTTTTAGCGAATTCTGACAGGGCCTAGTGGGCTTCTCCGGATGCTGAGAGGTATTTCTTACTACGCCCGCTTGTGTGTCCAGATAGATCCGAGTCAGCAATAACTTGAGTCTTACTAAAAGCTAAGGAAAACATACGCGTTGTTGACCAGAATATCTAGCCCACGGCCACTTAGCATCCTAGTTACTTGCTTTTGAACGCCTAAGATGCTTGCCTGATCGCACACATCGAGACAAAGGGTTTCGACCCCAAGTTCGGATAACTCGTTGAGCGATTCCATCCTACGGGCTGTAGCAAAAACCCGAAGGCCTCGGGCTTTGAACTCGCGAGCCAGGGCATCTCCGATTCCACCGGGCGAACAGCTACCCAATTTTATATTATAATATTAGCCTCTCCAAAGGTGGGTACCATAGTCTTTTCCCGGTACTAGGCTGGATTGATAGTTTACCCTGTGATCAGAACTGACTGTTGATCTTCCATATGCATATTGCAATATTTGCCACCTTTATTCCCGTATTTACTGCGGCTTTCTATAGGAATATATCGTGCGAGACAGATGTCGCTGGGTTATGGAGCGAGAGTCCTCTTGGAGGTCTGACAACAAAATCTAAGGGTGAAAAAGATAAGGGTTGTACGGAACTTTATTAGCGAGCGTTCCTTTAGTCGTTGGGATCCTGGCATAGTCAGCAAAATATAAACTCTAGTGTTCTGTTTCACTGCTTGCCAATTGATCAAGAGGTCGGGTGTTCCGAGATAAATAGACCCACTGCTTGCATAGCTGGCAACCCGAACTTCTGTGGAAGATTTGTTAGTATATAATCGGTTTGCTTCGCTATATCGAATCCCAATACTACTGGGCTATCCCTCTTCCTGTTAACCCCTATCCTTCTAATTCAGGGGTAGTCAGTGTAAAACCAACTGTCGATTTCGGCCTTATCTCGCTACCACAGTTAACTAGTTTTTCGACGTCAATTTGCAACTGAGGGGCTGATTCTCAACTGCTCGCGCGTGTGCCCTCCCACCGCCTCAACACTAACTCCGGACTGGCCACCGGCCACCCGGATCACGCCAAGATGGCCTTCACTATGCTGATTGTTGACACAGTTGCAATCGATGATATTTCTACAATAGTATCAATCTGGTATAAGGCTTTCTGTAGCCCCGATATGCGCCGAATGTTTCCTGACACTCCAGGAGTGCGGAAATGGTGGGACGAAACAATTCGGATGGATCTTCTTGAGAAACCACAGCAAATGTATCTGAAAGTAATGGCTGAAGACGAAATAGTTGGATACGCAAAATGGGATTTGTGCACAACCGTGGATCGATATTTGCCGTGGCATCCAGACATGGATCAAGACGCCTGCAACAGCTTGACAACCTTCACCAAAAAGGAGAGGGATAGAGTGGTGGGCAATAAGAGGTACTACTGTAGGCAACCCGTTGCTATTACCAGGTCTTGTGACTAGGCGGGAATGCATAGGCTGATCCTAATATCCCATCTCAGATTTAGATATGCTGGCAGTTCGTCCAGACTACCAAGGCAGGGGCATTGGGTCTGTGTTGGTGAAATGGGGGTGCGAACGGGCCGACCGAGATGGGGTAGCAGTCTACGTTGATGCCACGAATCAAGGGGTCAAACTATACGAGAGACATGGGTTTGTTGATTGTAGGCGCCCTGAGTCTAGCGACAACTTAGTGCCGATGATAAGACCCGGTTCCAGGTGAAAAGAAATTCTATAGGTACCCAAGAGCTTTGTTTGTGCTAGGTGTGAAGGCTGTACGACTAACAGATGTAAAGCCTCACTACTACTAGATGTGCGAGGCGTTTTTATGGTCTAGTCTGTACTACACGCTCCGATCGCGGTTTGTGGTGTTTTCTATGACGGTAGTAGCTACGTAGGTTGGCCACAGGCGTTCAATATTAACAGATCTAGACCGCTTCACCCTAACCAAGGTAGCTTTGGGGTGAGGGATTTCCAATACAAGAACGGTTTTGGGGTTATGCAGGGCTCCGCAATGGATGGCTGTTACATTATACCGCAGTAACTTTGCAATTTTTGGAGATCAGCATGTAAATATGTTACACAGATCATAAATATTATATTATCGGTTGGCACTGAACTACCCCAAAGTTTCAACAAATCACATCCTTGAAAGCTTACAAATTTGATTGCTCGGCTATCCCGCCCGGTCGCGAGGTGCATGTCAGGCGTAATTTATTCCTTTCCGCGTATCAATGCGTACCCGATGAGACCTCTGATGTGAACATCGTGTGGCTGGCTCTGACCGTACGTACACGATATCGAAACGATAGCCCAAAGACATATCACATTTGACAATATTTCCCAGTAGCCACGCACATGCATGCTCAAGGAAGGAAATATCAAATTATTCTAAGTGTTTCCGACAGGCTGACCTGTTACTCCCTGGTAGGATTCGGGTAGCCATATTTTCCTTCTACAATGATATACTGTGCTGACTTATTCGTGTGACTATTAGAGCTTATTTATGTTGCAGGCTA
Source organism: Drechslerella stenobrocha 248 (assembly GCA_000525045.1). Taxonomy (NCBI): domain Eukaryota; kingdom Fungi; phylum Ascomycota; class Orbiliomycetes; order Orbiliales; family Orbiliaceae; genus Drechslerella; species Drechslerella stenobrocha. The sequence continues at coordinate 25,696 of KI966418.1, read as the reverse complement.
TTGTAGTCTTCCACAAATCAAGTACAAACGCCAGATTTGACTAGGCGCTGTTGCTCGTTCGCGATATGCAGTAAATTCGGTATATGTTTAGCCTGTCGGAACTTTCCTAGAAGTTGTTGCTTTTGTACACATCGAGATGGACAGAAATTGATAGCGAAGTTGCTTCAGTTCGCACCAACTCTTCGAGTGAAGGGCCGATCTAAAATGCCACTGACACCAACACAGGTATAGCTAGTTTCAATTCAAATATTCGCTCATACACTTTATCCAACCGTAATATTATTAGTGTAACGCACTACCAAGTCATGCTTTAGTTGCAGTTCATTCGGCCTGCGCCCGCCGGGTCGGCGAAACGGATCGCTATCAATATCCGGATTTATTGCCCAGGTAGTTCATATCACGTCACGGAAGGTAATGGGGGGCGTTATCACATCAGGCGTCATAGGTAGGATCTAATGTAGAGTTGCGACTGATCGAATGTGTTTCTGGACCAAATACTCGGCGCCTCAGTAAAAGCCAGGCGATGGTGGCCTTCGGCCAACGTCAAATCTGTGACATTTAAGACCTAGAGTTACAAAGGCGAGCGGATCTACGCCTTCTACTTCATGGTAAAAATCTCAAAGCCACGGGGTAGATAAAGAGATCCGGAAACACGAGACGGACTCTGGCATATTTACGCTCGTCCCACTAACTGCTCCATATTGCCCGATAATTACGATCAGCCGCCATCCGTCTACGTCTATCGGATATTACAAAATGCCACGAAAATCAGCGAGACACTGGCTCTCCGAATTTAGGTCCTCAAGGACTTTTATAGTGTGTGTTGTTTCCATCGCAATGTTTACCGTAAGTAGGAGTAGGAGTACTGAGAAGCGGGCATGTGGGCGTGGGGGCTGGTTAGCGCATCAACAGGAAAGAAGCGGCCAAATATTGGGGCCTTCGTAGCTAGGCACTAGGTATATTCTATATTAATGCAATAAATATCTCTAACATTCATTTACAACTGATATAGGACGTTCTGATTTATACCATGGTTAGTGCGCCATAAATTCTCTGCATCTCGGCTTTTACCACGTTGTCATTTCTGACCGTATATTATAGATAATTCCGATTGTTCCCAAAGCTCTAGTTACGCGTGCGGGAGTTCCACAACGAGAGAGTAATTGTCCCAACCATTGTCCCTCGAAGCTAAATGTCTACAGGCTAAATGGGAATATATATATAGCTCAATACTGGGTCTCGGCATTGTTAGCTGTATATGCCGCCGCTCTCTTGATAGGGTCACGTAAGTCGGAGGTTTATTCCTGTGATGATAATAAGGTAGGCCTAACTGAATTCATAGCTGTCTTTGGATATGTCTCCGACAATTATCGATCCCGTCAGCTTCTATTTGTCCTAGGTCTTCTCGCCCTGGCCATATCGACCGGGCTATTCGTTTCCGCACGGTCGCCTACCACCCTAGTGGTTGCACGAGCTCTTCAAGGTCTATCGGGTGCCGTGGTATGGGTAGTTGGGCTTTCCCTAGTTGTGGATACAGTCGCAGAAGAACATATTGGGCAGGCTATGGGCAACATTACCGTGGGGATGACTATGGGCGGGTTTCTAGGTCCTACGATTGGAGGAGTAATGTATCCGCCCCGCCTAGATACTACTAAGAGCTACTGCAATAGCACTGTTGCTTACGATCCCAGGTACGAAAGGTTAGGATATCACGGCGTCTTTCTTCTACCTACAGCTCTTATAGTTCTAGACGTTATTCTAAGGGTCGCCATCATCGATAAGTCCAGTATGCTAACACCTCTCGCCTAATTTAACCTCTGTTTCTTGTGAGGCTTTGATTGACTCTTAACCTCGAAACGCCGTCCCGACCAGATGGTAGGAACAATCGTCAGCAGGTGACAGCCAGACACGGTCACTCCCAGGGGAGTATTCGAGATGTATCAGAAGATTCATCTCTCCTCCCCTTGCCCTCTTCCCACCGCCAGACGCAGCAACCAACAGTAGTAAATCTACTGTACTCCACCCGCCTCCTTGTTGCCTTGGTCATCACGGGAACGATTTCAATTGCCAGCACAGCTTTTGAGACGGTATGACTTCATATCATCTAGAAAATTTATATACCTTAACTATAGGCTGATGCATAACTAATTCTGTCCAACTAAGACGCTACCACTTTTCGTTATGGAAACCTTTGGCTGGTCGTCGAGCGGAGCGGGGTTAATATTCCTGGCTTTATCAGTTCCAAGTCTGGCCGGACCGTTCATAGGTAGGCTAGTGGACCGAGCTGGCGCCCGTCGCTTGGGACCTATCGCATTCTTGGTGGAGGGAGTTGCAACATTCTTGCTGCGATATGCGCAGTGGAAAGGCTTAGAGTATAAGGTTCTCCTTGTTGTATTGCTGGCTATCATTGGGTCGTGTACCGTCGTGCTCCAGATAATCGCCATGACTGAAATCTTTCAGGCCGTTGCAGAGCTTGAAGAACAGTCCTCCGGCCTCTTGGGCTACAAGAGTTCCACGGCGCAAGCCTACGCACTGTTTCTTATGGCCTTCGCAACTGGTCAAATCCTAGGACCCATCCTTGCAGGCCTTTTGCGGGTCCGGGCAGGGTGGAATATGATGACCACAGCTTTCGGAATAGGTTGTGTACTTGTCGCTGTTCCGGTTTCCCAATTCAGCGGCAACCCCTTAGACGCTTCTTCCTGAAGAGACAGATCAGCTGGGACGGATTCGTATACCAGTATAAATCCAACTCGGGGCTGGGGTCTCCTTTTTGACGAAAATCGGGAGTATAAACACAAGTGCTATATCTATCCAACATGTAACCATGCATTACCTTTGAGGGAGCCTTTAAGATAGTCGCAGCGTAGGAACTTACTGCTAATGATCGCTGTTCTTGCGATACACCCCTCACGTCGGCCATGTGAACAGGTAAGATAAGAGTAGTTACGATTGGCCCGGATGGTACATGGCACATATCGTCGTACTAGCCTCAGTAGCCGTGGAAACATAAGTACTTACCGGGGTTGAATTTCATGGGTTGGTACAACTGTCAGTTTTTAGGTGTAAATGCGGTACAAACCTGAAGCACAGCGGCAACTAACGTTATAACGGACTAAAAGGTTATATCCAAGGACCCTGTTATGCAGTATCCGCCCTTCAAGTTGAATTCTTATTTCCGAGCTCCGGTGCTTGTGGTGCAACAAAAATTTGCGGCATGAGATTAGCCGTCACAAGTACCCCTAACTGTGCAATTGTATCCCCATATGAAGTACCGACCAACAAGCTAAACGGGTTGCCACTGAGCGGACTGACCGAGCCTTGAAGACCTCTAGACTCCCTGCATAACGATTCATTGTACCTGTGCCAGATCCCACCTGTGACATCGACATGATACAAGTCCTTATCAATGTATGTGCGACAATGCCTTACCAGCTCTCTCTTATGTGATATTCGAACCCCGGTTGCCGTTCATGGATCCATCGCAATGCAATTCGGATGGTAGATGGTTGAGAAGTTGAATGCCACACTGCCCCGTGTTACCATATAGAGGAACCCACGGGAGAAATTACCAACGTTCCATATGGTGTCATGACCGCCCCTAGTTAGTTGGGTAAGCTTGATACTGGTTGATAGTATGGTTAGTTCAGTGTGTGCAAGCACGCACTCATGCACCCCCAAAAGCGTGCAGGATGTTATTCGAAGTCTACACACCGCGAAGCAGCATGAAGCATTTGAACGCGGCATTTATGGGTTGTGGAGTTGGCTAATTATATTTGCTAGCATCAGCTAGCTAACTATCAGCTAGCTAACTATAGCTTTAAGATCGCAGCAGTATTGAAATCTCTGTATACAAAATATATATTCCAAACTCGCATCACTTTATTTGGATAGTCGCTAAATTGTATAGACTGACACCGCCGCACGATAGTAGGCTTTGGATGAGAATGGGCCAGTTTCAAAAATTCACGCACGATGTTCCCACGGCAATTGGTCTTGCGGAAAAGGGCAAATGGATCGCTATTCAAACCTCTTTAGCACTCTTGATAGGATCAAGAAGCGGCGCAGATGCGGTTGCATTTTACACTCTACATAACAACCAAAAGCGGTCGACGCCAGTAGGAATATCGGTCGATATAGATTGGAGCTCAAACCTGGGTACGCTTAAGAAAAAGTTATCTGGCACCAGCACGTGCAAGGCCCTGGCAGAGGTGCCGGTATCGGGTCTACAGCTGCAAGATGTCAATCCATCTTTAGGGCCTGATGACCCAACCCAGTGCGTCTTGCTAGTTGCGGCTGAAGTAGATGAGTTGTGGCCAGGCCCAGGGAGCTTATTGCAGGAGGAGCTGTTTCGATACTCTTTGATTTTGGTCCTGCGGGAAGCAGAAGTGGGCATCCAGTTCGATACGCTTTTGACCCTAGCAGAGTTAATAAGACAGAGACTAGGAGGATTGGCTTCCAGATAGAATATACGATTCATCAGGTCATAAGTGCGTCGTCTGACGCGATTTTGCTGTCGGATATTTCTATGGCGAGTGGACAAGACGTCAAGGATATTTGGGAATGGAATGCAGTAGTTCCGAAGGGTTATAACAACTGCGTGCATGAGCTGATTGGGAAGCAGGCGAAAGCCAACCCCCGAGCTACGGCTATTAGCGCTTGGGATGGAGAACTCACTTATCAAGGGCTTGATGATGCCTCCAATAGTCTGGCCGAGTACCTCATGGATATCGGTATCGGTCCGGAAACAGTAGTTCCGCTCTTCTTTGACAAATCTAAATGGATGCCGGTTTCGATGCTAGCTGTCATGAAGACCGGGGCAGCTTGCGTCGCTCTTGACACTGCCCAGCCAGAACTTCGTCTAAAAAGGGTTATCGACCAGGTGGACGCTTGCGCGCTGTTGTGTTCGATTGGGCGCGAGTCGGAGGCGAGAAAGATGACCAGCGTCCGAGTTTTGCCTGTTGATGACCATTTGGTTGTAACTGGGCGTGACTTGGGGAGGCCCAGCAAGCTTTGTGTCCTCCCAGCTGTTCACCATTCCAGCACGGTATACATATCTTTCACTTCTGGGAGCACCGGGACCCCAAAGGGAGCGGTTATTAGCCATTCAAACTTCTGTTCTGCCGCACTTCATATCGGAGAGTATCTGGGGTTTGGCCCTCGGGCCCGGGTCTTCGACTTCGCACCCTACTCATTCGATCTTACCTGGTCCAATTCGCTACACACTCTGTGTGGGGGCGGCTGCCTTTGCATTCCTTCAGCAGCGGACTGCCAGATAGATTTGGGCGGGGCCATCAACCGATTTGACGCGAACCTGATCAACATCACGCCTTCGGCAATCCGACTCATCGAGCCGGGAAGAACGAGTCTACGAACTGTTATCCTGGGAGGGGAGCCCCCGGCACCGGATATTGTTGCTGTCTGGAGCCGGCAAGTCCGGTTGCTCAATACCTACGGGTCTGCCGAATGTCCTTCGAAGTGTACTGTGGCAGAACTAGGGGCGGCTGAAAGGGCAGAAGGTATCACCATGGGTTTCGGCCTCTCCACGAACACGTGGCTGACAAACCCTCATAACCCCAACTGCTTATCCGCAATAGGATCGATCGGGGAGCTTTGGATCGAGGGGCCGGTTGTCGGGAAAGGGTACCACAAAGATGCAGAGGCGACCGCCTCTGCCTTCGCGACAAATCTACCTTGGCTGATGAGAAAGGACCCAGCAGGAAGCCAACCTTCTCGACTCTACCGGACCGGAGATCTCGTAAAATATAACCCAGACGGGTCATTGCTATTCGTTGGGCGTAAGGACCAGATGGTCAAAGTCCGCGGACAACGTGTCGAGCTTGGTGAGGTAGAGCATCATATTCGCCAACATCTAAATGCCGGCGCCCTAAACAACATCGCCGTCGAGGTGATCAGGGCTCGAGACGACCCTGGGAACCCCGTACTGGCAGCATTTCTGGGGAGCCTGCAACCGGGCTTGGGCGCAAGCTTCCAAGGCCTGGAAGGGTATCTTGATACAACCCTCCCGGCGTTTATGAAGCCCACGTATTTTATCCCCTTGGAAACTATTCCGAGGACAATGACTGGCAAACTGGACAGGCGTCATCTTCAGCGCCTGGGCGGGTCAATGACCCGAAAAGAACTGGCGGAACTACACCCCGAACAAGACAGCAACTCGCCGTCGGCGACAGCAGCAGAGATGAACCTATCGCCTATCTGGGCGAGAGTCTTGAATGTTGACCCCACGTCTATTAGAGGAGACAGCCACTTCTTTCGCCTTGGTGGTAATTCGATAGATGCCATACTTTTGGTTGCCGAACTGCAAAAGCAGCATATCACCCTCTGGGTCGCCGACATCTTCCAAAACCCTCGCTTATCTGATCTGGCCCAAATCGCTTGCACGCGAGGCGTCCTGACCGATCGGGCGATTGCACCGTTTTCCCTGTTGCCCGATGGGCTGGATATAAATGACGCCCGAGTATCAGCTGCGAGGGAGTGTGGGGTGATGGCGAGCCAAGTAGAAGACGTTTTCCCATGTACTCCTCTCCAACAGGGGCTACTAGCAGTAACTACTCAGCGTAAAAGCGCGTACACGGCTCGGTACATTTACCAGCTCAGCGCAGATACAGAACCCCAGCGTTTTCAACGTGCCTGGTGGGAGGTTGCCCACCGTGTAGCCATTCTTCGCACGCGTATATTCGAAACCCCTGGCACCGGACTGGCCCAGGCGATCATTGACGAAAAACTTTGCTGGTCTTGGACTGAGGATAACATCGAAACGGCTCTGCGGCACGATCATAGATCTCCGGTGAGCCTAGGTGGCCGGCTAATGCGATTTACTCTGGTCCGCCCAAAGCAATCGCTCCGAGCAATGTTCATCTGGACAATACACCACAGCTTGTTCGACGCATGGTCGATGGATCTGATTTTGGAAGAGGTCAAGCGGGCCTACCAAAAATTGCCTAGTACATCACTCCTATCCTTGAAACCGTTTGTCGAACAATGCCTGAAGCTAGACCCCTCTAAGTGTAAGCAGTATTGGGCCAAGGAGCTCGCAGGATACCGGTCAACTCCCTTCCCGGTGCTGCCGTCGCCGAATTACCAGCCACTGGCAACTAACCACACGACGCCCGCACGAAAAGCCATTTGTTGGCGGGGGAAGGATTTTAGCCCGTCGATATATTTGCGGGCGGCGGTGGCCATACTTATCGCTAGGGCTGCGGATGTTGAAGATGTTGCATACGGGACAGTTGTTAGTGGGCGTCAATCCGCTGTACCGGGGATCGAAAGTATCGCTGGCCCCACGATAGCCACCGTCCCCTTGCGCATCAAATTGAATCAAACCGACGGCGTGTACGGCCTACTTGGACAGGTGCAGCAACAGGCGATGGATATGCTTCCGTTTGAACAAACAGGCTTGCAGAGACTACGCCAGTTCACCAATGAAGCCGAGGAGGCCAGCCGATTTCAGACCTTGCTTGTGATCCAACCGGCCCATCAGACGCAGCTAAATGACCCAGGCATCATGGAACTCACAGAAAACCAGCCAAACGGCCTAGATAGGGGAAATTCATTCAATATTTATGCCCTACTAGTTGAATGCCATGTTGGAAGATCGGATGTGGCTGTTTCGCTGAACTTCGATCCAAAGGTGATTGAGCCAGCCTTCGCAGAACGAATGGTTCGTCAGTTGATATACATCCTGGAGGTACTGGTCGCATGCCAGGCAGGCTCTATGGTCGCCGATCTAGACCTTGTCAACAACGAAGATCTCGCTGATATCTGGCGCTGGAATGCTACGGTGCCCCAGGCGCTTGATATTCCGATGACGACGATTATTTCGGAGGCGTTTGAGCGATTTCCACCCTCTTCGCCTGCTGTGCACGCGTGGAATGGGCAGTTTAACTACAGGGAGCTGAGAAAGGAGGTTCGCCGGCTTGCCAATCGACTGATGGACAAGGGGCTCACGCCAGGCGGATCTGTCGTCCTTTGCTTCGAAAAGTCCAAATGGATGCCTGTAGCCATGTTGGCGGTTATGGTGGCCGGCGGCGTTGGAGTCGCTTTGGACATCAGCCAGCCCCGCGAGAGGCTGAAGAGGGTGATGGATCGAGTCGGGTCCCAGTTCGTAGTTGCTTCTCAAGAAGGGACCAATGCAATCGCATCCTCGCAGAGCATTACTCTGTTAACCGTCCCAGACGCACACAACCGCGGTCCTGAAGCCGAACAAAGCTGGCCGCAACGTCGGGGCTCAGACAGCTTGTTCGTCGTCTTCACGTCTGGCAGCACCGGGACGCCGAAGGGGGTGGTGATAACCCACTCTAATATGGCCAGTGCGCTGAAACATCACTCTCTGGCCCTCGCCTTGACGTCGTCCTCCCGGGTGTTCGATTTCTGCTCCCACGCCTTCGACGCCTTCTGGATCAACTGCCTTCTGCCCCTGTATGTTGGAGGGTGTGTCTGCATCCCATCTGACGATGACCGCAAGCAAAACGTTGAGGGCTCCATCAGCGGCCTGCAGGCCAATTTCTCGTTCCTTCCCCCATCTTTGGTTAAACAGTTGAACCCCGCCAAGATGACATGCCTTAAAGACCTCTTCTTGGTCGGGGAGGCTGCCGCGTCCGATACTCTCCGCGAATGGTCCCGCACAACCAATGTGCAGGTCGCATATGGCCCGGCAGAGTGCACTGTGATGAGTACCCGTACCAGGGACGTATCGGCTTGGGCTGGCAAGCCGAGCATCGGCCATGGTGCCGGTGCAGTAACGTGGATCGTTGATCCCAATCATGGCCAGTCCCTGACCCCAATAGGTGCCGTCGGGGAGCTCTGGCTTGAGGGTCCACTGGTTGGCGCCGGCTACCTCGGTGACCTCAAGTCGACGGCATCGGCGTTCGTCGAAGACCCAGCGTGGCTTCTAAATGGCGCCCCCTCACATCCCGGTCGCCGTGGGAGGCTATATCGGACGGGAGACTTGGTCAAGTATAACGCAGATGGTTCGCTCGTGTTCGTCGGCCGGAAAGATCTCCAGGTGAAGATTCGAGGGCAGCGCATCGAGCTGGCAGAGGTCGAGTTCCACGTGCTGCGCAGTCTGCAGCCGGCTCCTGGGGTTCGAATCTCAGCCGCGGTCGAGCTTGTCCAGCAGGCCGGAGCAAGTTCGAAATCTCTCGTTGCCTTCCTCGCCCCGAGCAACTGTCATGGAACCGGAACAGAGGGGTGGGATGCAGAGAGGGCGCAGCGCGTGATAGAAGGTGCCACCGATGACATCGAAAAGAGGTTGACAAATGTGCTTCCGTCGTATATGATCCCTGCGACATACTACGCACTCGAGCACCTACCTACTACCGCTACCGGGAAGCTTGACCGTCGGAGACTCAGGGAAATAGGCGCTGAATTAAACGCAGACGGGCCTTACCCCAAACGTAGAGGCCAAAGAATAATACCTTTATCCCGAACCGAGGAAGTCCTCCAGCAGGTCTGGAGCGACGTTCTTCAGCCGACTATCCCAACGGTTCCTCTCACGGAAATATTCCAACGTCTCGGTGGCGACTCCATCACTGCGATGCAGGTCGTTGCTCGGTGCAAGACGCGCGGCTTGTTCATACCCATCAGCTCCATTTTAGGTATGCGTACGATCGAGGAGATTGCTAGAAGCCACGACGACTCGCTTGCGGTAGCGGGGGATGACGACCTCGATTCGTGGCCGCTGTCTCCAAGCCAGCAAATGCAGTTGGAGCTCTCCTCTGAGGGGTTCTCCAAAAGCAATCGTACGAGCCTGAGGCGTCTGAACCGGCCCCTCGCTGAATCGTTTATCTTCGAAGCACTTGGCCAAATTCTTTCCTCACATCCAATGCTTCGTGTCCGCTACCAGCAGCGTAACCGTCGGTGGGTCCAGTATATCGACGAAGGAGCGCAGGACAGCTCCAACTGGTTCTCCCGCTGCCAGATCGAAGCTCATGCGCAAGGCTTTCTTGCATCCCACCACCGCCGCCACCAACCAGAAATCAACTTGCTTCGAGGGCCAGCATTTTGCGCTCAGGTGTTCCTCTGCGGAAAGTCCAAGGTTCGATACTTGCGGTTAACTGCCCCCTCGTTCATTTTAGACGAGGTGTCATGGAGAATTATCTGGAATGATTTTGAAACGTTGCTGAGAGGGGAGAAAATCACACCTCCCGGGGCAGCCTCCTTCAGGATATGGTGTCGTGAGTCAACTGCACCTGGCGGTGAGGTACCGATGCCTGGAAATTGCTTGCGCGAGTCCCCCGCTATTCAAACAGAGTTGGGTAATCATTTGGCACCGCCCCGTGTAGCATATACCGTTCTCGACAAGCGACTCACCGACCAACTGGTTGTAATCAGCCGGGAGTGCCGGCGTCTTCCCATTATTGATATGATCCTCGGGGCCTGGATGTATTCGTTCGCGCACGCGTTCCCTAGCATCGAATTCCAACACGTCTTTTTAACGTCAAGCAAACGTGACGTCTGTCACGGCTTTGATTTCTCCCGCATAGTGGGGCCATGTATTGGCCACGCTTCATTACATGTGCCAATCGGCTCATTGAACACAGTGTTTGAAGCCATAAGAGCTATCCAGCAATTACAGGCTACTAAGAACCACCACGCGTCACCGCGATCCGGACAGAAAGCCGTCGAGCTTACATTTAATTATTTCGTCCTACCACCCGATCACAAGAGCAGTAACGTATTTCTATCCGTTCCATCGCTGGATATCGAACACCTGATACCACCAGCGATATACTCTGGATCCGAACCCGATCGTATAGATTGTACTGCATTCATCGAGGATGGCAGCCTCCGGCTATCAGTGGAACGGCGAAACGCAAATAGCCGTTCGCCCCAACTCCCCAAGCTTGTCGACAGCTGGAGCCAGAACTTGAGGGCTGTGATTCCTCAATTAGCCGTGCATTCCAGCCGCCTCAGCGCAATACTTCCACCGGGTTACCTCTGCTCCATCTCGGACTTTGGCGCTCACCCACACAATATGGTCGAATGGGTGTACCCCTGCACAGCCATCCAACGACAAATGCTTACCGCGCAGTCCATCCACGGCCGAGATATTTACATGGCCCAGTCCGTTTTTGGGATCAAGGGGTCTGCCAACAACGATGCCTCCAGATCTCGGTTGCTGGGCGCATGGAGGAACGTAGTAGCACGCCACGATATCCTTCGAACTGTCTTTAGCCGCACGACAGAGACGCTGACGCCAAAACAACTTGTTTTAAGTATCTCGGCGCTTGATATGAAAGACAATTCATGTAATCTTTCGTCTTCTTGGTCATTTCGGATCCATCAAAGCTCTGAAGCATTACTCGTCACGCTTGATATCAGTCATGCCTTGCTAGATGGTATGAGTATGATGCGTTTTCGGACGGATCTGATTACAGCCTATAATAACGAGCCGCTACAACCGGCCGTAACACAATTCGGCGACGTGGTTCCCGATATACTATATCAGGAACAGCACCAGAACTCTATCGACTATTGGTGTAAACGGCTAGGATACGCTGTTATTCCGTGTCTTCTCCCCGTGTCCACAAACAACAGTATACAAGCGGAAACAGCCCGCCAAAGACGTTGTTCATTACCGATTATGGGCGCATTGCAGATGCTATCTCGCCAGGAGACCACCACCCCAACGTATCTCATCTTGGCATGCTGGGCTTCCGTAGTCGGTTCTATCCTCGGCCGTGGGGAGGTGATCTTCGGTGTTGTTACTGCTGGTAGACATAAAATACCCCCAGCCGTTGCTGGTCCGTGCTTGAATATCCTGCCTTGCCCAGTGAAAGCCTGCTCGAGCCTGAGTATACATGCTCTATCCCGGTCGATTCAGGAAACGATGATCAATGGGATACCCCACGAGACTTGCTCCTTAGACTTAATCCAAAAAGCGGTTTCGAATGGCTACCCTCTATTCAACAGTGCTGTTAACTACCGAAAGCTCGACGCCGACCTCTCTGTAACCCCAGTCAATACAAGACGCTTCAGAGAGGCAGAGTTGCAAATTGCCAGCAGTCGCGACCTCTGGGAGTATGACTTTTTGCTGAGCATAGAGGAGTCCAACGATGACTTGCTTCTTGCGCTACAGTGGTACGAGGGTCGCGTCTCTGGGCCCTACGCCCTAGAGCTTCTCGAGCTCCTCATCAAGCGCATAACGGAGATTACAACGCAGGAGACAGCCTGAGGGTAATAGAATCTACGCTGAACACAACATACACTTTGAATCGGCTTTGGGGCCCAATCGGGGCGCAAATAACCGGGTCATGCTAAGTTTGGAAATATCTAATATCTATATGTACCGACATACGAAGGTATCCAAGCATCCATCAATAACAACCCCGGCTCCGTAGACCTATAACTACGATATTAGATCGAATACCCAGATTTACTCATTTTGTCCCGTAGCTAGCTGCTGTTACTGTCAGTACAGTACTCCGGAGAGCTCTGAAGCCGTTTGTACACTAGATTACTCTGTATTGTACATGCAACACTCAAGCCCCACGGCCCAAACATTTCCCCTAAACTATTCGCCAAAGGGTATAATCAACGCTGTTAGGGGTTACTGCTGCTTCATCTTTGGGGATTGTCTCACTATATACGAGCACGGGCAGTTACAGCATCGAATTTCGTTTTTGTGGGGGCCATATAAAACATAGCGAAGTGGGTTGGAGGTACTATAGCAGTAGCGATTGATTAACGATTACGTTCCGAACTCAGGCACCCACAGCCATCCAAGCTATTCGACTGACCGCTGCTGCTATATATCAACGCGCAGCTATATATGTCTTGCAAGAACTTCTAGGTAGTTGAATCAAGGGCCCACAACAACCCACCACATCATCCCTAACGCGTTCCCAAGAAGTGTAAACACAGATCTTTTCTTCGGATTCTCTAAAATAATTGCTGGAAATCTTTCTTCCTCGTAAACAGCCCTGATAACATCTGCAGTCAACTTGCCGCCGGTCTGCGCAGTGTTCATAACTCCAACGGCCTGTAAAACGCTTACGAACCACAGACTCAGCGACAAGCGGGGAGCACCGTCCCTCCTGCTTTCCTTGTTCCTTCGTAGAAATGTTTTCGCTAGCGTCCGCAGGGTAACGTCACCGCCGCCTGCGTCATCTATTATGGCCTGCACCATGTGTGGCTGAATTGTATAGTTGTCGCCCTGGTGAAAGTCTAGCCGTGTGAAGGATGCATCGTGCTCAATTACATTATGGCGGCGAGTATCAATAAGGTCGAAAGTACCATCAGGGCGTAAGAGGGGTTTCAGGGCTATAGTGAGAGCCCAGGCAGCTGTTGGTGTCATGTGAAGAGCTTTCATGAGGGCAGCATGCACCATGGGGATTGTGTAATTCTTTCCATCGCGCGGCCTGCTTCCGTAGTCACGGGGTCAGAAAGTTTTTGTAAGGATATCGAACGGGACAAAGATGAACGGAGCGTAACATACAGGTATCCTTGGTTTGCCAAGGCGTTCAGACCCGGACAAGGACTGCGGCTACTGGCCTCCCCCCTAATATAGACATGATCCTCCTGCCCCTCCTCTCCATTCGAGCTTGACAGCTTTGGTATCCCGAAGTTGACGGCACTCTTCGCAATATTCGTCAACGTGAAAAACATATCGACCACCCTTGAGGATGCGCGGTTCCAGTTCGTTCACGCTGCCACTGTAATTATTATTGCTTTTTCCGCCGCGACAACGCACGCCAGACGGAGATCAAGAAAACACTGGGGCCGAGGCAAGTTCAGAAGAAAGCAGTAGGTCAAGCGTCCGTCCGAGGATGGCGTTGAGACTAGATCTAGACCAAAGGGCGCTAGGCATCAATATGGAGAGCCAAGTATGCACCAAGTCGAGGGGTACGGGGGGTTTTAAGTGCCGACAAACTAAATTGTAGATCCATTATATACGCCCTGGCTGTCCCTCGCTTCCGCAGCGCGCGAGAATTGAGGTGCGGGTTGAGCGAACATTCCTTTGCGGCAAGCTCTCTTCAGGCCTGCGTATCCAACATAATACACGGCTGAGATCAGCTGGAGGCGAACCGTGCAGAGCCAAAGCTGACATGTCATCTTTAGTTGATATAACCTGCGAGAGCCTATCATGCTTGGGTCATCATGGTTGCATGTCAGGCATTGTGCGGGCTTCCCGAACCCCTTCAACCTGTCAGCGGGAGGAATGTGGAGAACCGGCCTTCATTCTGGGCACCAGCGGATCCCGTTGCGGCACCTTGCATCAAGTGGAGTTCGCAGTATAGTAAGCGATCCCAGTTCAGCCTCGGCTGTGTGACCACCAATCCCTCCGCAGGCTGACCACCAACGCCATCCCTGCGCTCGAGTCCGCCACTCATGATCAATCGGTTTTATGCCTCAAGATTGTGTCTGCTCGCAGGGGCAAAGTGCTATAAGTTTGGAACAGAGGCATCGGGCGGCGGATTAAGCGTTTAACGAGCACACTTGAGCCATACGAATATTCAAATCCGCGAGCCGCTATGGACAACAAGGACAATATCGTGGTGAACCCATCTTTCAAGCCATCGTTCTTTGAGAATGTTGGAGTCAAACTCTTTCATCTCGTAAACAAACTGGTGCCTTGGCACAAACTCCCAGGATTTATTGGCGCCATCAACTTGGGCGCCTTGCGCATCGAGCTTCGTGCCCAAAACCTTCACGACGGATACTCGACCGCCGCCCCTCAGGGGACTGCTACTTCGGACCCGATTGAGGATCAACGTTACCTCCACGCCCGCCATTCAGATGGCAAGTTCAATTCTGTGGAACTGCCCCGGATGGGCTGTACGGGGATTCGTTTCGGTCGGAATTTTCCCAGAACGTATACACAAAGGCCGACAGAAGAAGAGCTCTGGACGCCGAACCCAAGAATGATCAGTGAGAAGTTTATGAAGCGAAAAGATGACGGTGGCTTTATCCCCGCAACAACGCTGAATCTGCTGGCTGCCGCATGGATACAATTCCAAACTCACGACTGGTTTAACCACGAACGGGTAAGTGTTGAATCTTAACGAAAAAGCTTAGACCCGCCAGAAGCCTTGTCGCGTGAGCGGCCGTTGCAGACGCGAAATGCAACAACACCAGGCCCACAGGGTCCTGCGTGAAGACCACACGTCCAGCGCGCATGACATCACTATCCTCCCCGTTACTTCCCCATACAAAACACCAAAGTTCGTGTTACTAACTACATTACCAACTGTAGGCTGATACGGACTTTGACATCCCACTGCCACCTGGCGATACCTGGCCACATGGGAACATGCTACTCCGTCACAGCAAACCTGACGACACGCTTGATCCTTCTGACGTAGCGTGCCCAGGCTATAAAAACACCAACACCTCTTGGTGGGATGCATCCCAGATCTACGGTTCTGAGGAGGCGGTCACCGAAGCCCTGCGGAACAAGCATCCGGATGGCAAATTGGAGCTATCTCCTGATGACAACGGTAAACCAGCCTTCTTACCTCGCGACATTGACGGCAACGTGCAAACTGGATTTGGAGACAATTGGTGGATTGGAATTGAACTTCTACATACTTTATTTGTACTGGAGCACAATGCTATTTGCGACATGTTCCGGAAAGCATACCCAGACTGGAGCGGGTAAGTTTCCCCTGTTGGCTGTCTAGTTCAACATGTTAACACGGCAGATACAGTGATCATATTTTCGATAAGGCCCGCCTTGTCAACTCGGCCCTGATGGCTAAAATTCACACCGTCGAGTGGACACCCGCTATCCTTGCCCACCCGGCGCTACAGGTTGCAATGTCCGCTAATTGGTGGGGGCTCGCTGGCGAGAAGCTTACCAAGCTGCTCGGTCGCATATCCAAAACCAGCGAAGTAATCAGCGGTATCCCAGGCTCGGGAGTAGATCACTCTGGCGTCCCATTCTCCCTGACAGAAGAATTCGTATCAGTATACCGGATGCATTCACTGATCCCAGATAACATTGCGTTTTTTGACATCAACGAGGATGGTAGGCACAAGCTGACCATCCCAGTTGAGCAAACATTGTTTGCGAAAGCCCGTGAACCACTTCTCAAGTCCGGAGGTGGAGTATCCTTTGCGGACGCATTCTACTCATTCGGAGTCAACTATCCTGGCGCGATAACAAATTTCAACTACCCCAACTTCCTTCGCAACTTGCCGACCCCCGACGGCCAAGTCAAGGACATGGGGACCGTCGATATTCTTCGTGACCGTGAGCGGGGTGTGCCACGTTATTGCCAATTCCGTCGCCTCCTCCGCCTCCCGCCTCCCAAAACCTTCGAGGAGTTGACGGGGGGGAACTTGCCCCTCGCGAAGGAGCTCAGCGATGCCTATAACGGCAATATAGAGCTTGTGGATACACTCGTTGGCAGCCACTCCGAACCCCTACCCAAAGGTTTTGGGTTTAGTGAAACCGCCTTTAGAGTATTCATATTAATGGCGAGCAGACGCCTGAAAAGCGACCGGTTCATCGCGGGGCAATGGAACGAAGAAACTTACACCAAGGAAGGTCTGAAATGGGTACAATATTCGGGGATGAAGGATGTACTAATTCGGCATTTCCCTGATTTGAAACCAGTATTGGGTAAAAGTAAGAACGCGTTTGCGCCGTGGGAGATGCTCCGAGGGAGCCGATCCTATAGCGGTGTTGAGACGTCCGCACCAGGGAAGTAGGCTATAGCTACAGCCTTTCTTACGTGTAATCAAATGTTATAGTGTCATATAGGCGCAGCTATTAAACTTGGACGATACATTGGCGGGAGACAAGTAGGAGCCATAGCTGTACTTTAGCAAGTACTGACAGACACACTGCTATTCGAGCAACTAATGAAAACTAGTGGCAGGTGGCAAAA